>LPNX010888224.1:201948-284282 GCA_001517045.1 Pseudotsuga menziesii
AAAGAATAGATAGCTGACATTTTTACTAAACCTCTGCCCACTGCTCAGTTTGAATACCTTAGAAAAAAATTGGGTGTTCAGTCAATGTCTCGGTAAATGTCTCAGTCAAATGTAACAGTGATGGAGATAGGGAAAGCCATGCTCATAGGGGGAGCATAATTTATAGACTTTTCCATGGATGCCAAAAGGGGGAGATAGCATTCAAAGTTTGCCATCATGTCAAAGGGGGAGATTGTTAGCTAGTTTTTCTGGTCAAGCTGGATGTATTGTCATTATGACAAACTTTGAAGTTTAGATCTAGTAGGATGGAGTTCAGCAAAATGAATACTTCAGCATGGAGATTGGTCCGTATGTGTATGGTCAAGTCCCGAGCAAAGCATTGTGCATATTATCATTTGATGGATTATTAGCGAAGCATTGGTTGTGCACCATCCAATAGGTAAAGCATCAAGATGTTGCAAGAGTCTGCGCACCATAGACTGGTGAGCCTGCGCAATAGTTCAAGAGCCTGTGCACCATTGTTCTGGTGATCCTGCGCAATAGTTGAGCAAAGTCTTGTGTTCTGTACATTGCGATAACCATTTCTGTGCATCCTCAGATGGGTTTTTAGCCAAGTCTTGATCATGGCCGCACAATGCACGACCAGGCTTGTGGACCGTATGCTTGTGCACCATAGCTGTACCTTCGCAACAAGAGATGGGATGAGCTTGCAATAAGGGATATCAAATGAATAACAGGTTTGCGCACTGGTTTGTGTAATGTTGAACCATTCGGATGAGTCTCATTTGTGCACCGATTGAGGTGGTATTCAACGCATAGTGGGGAAGCTCGCACAGTGAGAAAATGGACTGATGGAACACTGTATGGAGAGCTGGCATATACATTGTGCACCGATTGGAATATATCTTCGAAACTTTGCTCAAGTCCGCACAACTGTACCATCATAGTCGCGCACCATCCAATAAGTTTTGGCATCGAGAGTATTGGGAGCTCGCACGATGATGTCTTGTGCACAATTTGAAGTCTGGTCTTCTAGCAGTATGATAAGCATGCACAGTACAGAGCTCGTTCATAACCATCAATTGGCGAAGCACAGTCTGAGAGTTTGTCTATGTATCATGTTACATTCACATATGGCTCCGTGCACAGTCAAATGGCATTTGGATGGCAGGTACAAGGACCCCGCACAATGTACGATACACAAAAGGGATGTGGCTATTGTGCGATATCTCTTGGTGCACCATCGAAACAAATCGCAGCTCGCATTTTTTGGAGGACTCGTCATATTTTTATATATAAGTTTCGCATAGTTTGGAGGACTTGTCATATTTTTAAGTATGACGTTGCATAGTTAATAAAACTTCGATAAGTTGGCTGAGCACCTTTCATTTGATTATTGATATATTATGGTCGGAGCATTGTTGGCACGATATAGTCGTTGCAATATTATAATAATTGGCGAAGCACCATTCTAATCGTTGGCGAAGCATTGGAACATCCTTATTTTTACAAAAGTTGGCGAAGCACCATTCTGATAGACGGCGAAGCATTTGATGTGTGGTAGCTTGGATACTTTCGGTGGAGTAATAAAGAAATGTAACATATATTTTAACTCTTGTTTGATATTGCAATAGCTCGGTATTATGAAACTATTTTGGTATTATCGTGAAGCAGCGTTAATGTGCAGCTGAGTCTAGGGTTATTTAATAAGACAGAACATGAATAATAAAAAAAGTATTGTTATACAGATGTAAGCATCCGAACAGTCAGAATTTCAATCAGATGGTATGCGAAGAGTTGTGTAATGGAACGTCAGGTATATGGTCAGAGAAGAAGTGGGACTCGAACAGTTAAGTATGAAGAATATGAAGTGTTCTGTAGGTTATCTTTACATCTGGCATTCGATGAGTAATATACTAAATTTTTTTTATTTTACATTATGTATATATATAGAGAAGGAGCATGGTGAAGATGTGTTGGAATGGAACACTCAAGCTGAGAGGAAGAATGGAATATCTGTTGCATCATAACATGAAAGGAGAGCTGGTACAAAAGCTGAACAAAGGAGCAAACCTGAATTGAATAAAGATGAAGCTGATTAGAGGAGCCGAACAGCAAAAGCATGAATAGAAAGCTACAGCTGAACAGTTGGACTAAGAATGAAGTAATGCTGTGAAGACGAACAGAATGGGAGAACAAAGGAACAGAGAAGATTGTGGGACAAGCTGAGCAAAGCAGAGTGGTGTGGTAAGCAAGAATGCTTCTGTATTATTATGATTCGAGTTTACTTGTAAAGTCTAGCTTTTAAGGGTGGCAGGGAGGAGCTAGGTGAGACATTGTTGTCTCAGTCTGAAAGTGGGTGCTTGCAAAAGTAGAGGGTGGGTGCCTTCACCCAGTTGGTGCCGGGGAAAGTGAGAGTTGGTGCTCTCAGCAAGTAGAATCTTGCACACAGAGGTTGCAGCCTCTCCGAGTTGGTGCTCAGATAAAGAGATGTACAGCTGATTGACATCCCAAGAAGAAGAGTTTTTTTTTAAGAGTTTCCTCATGGATTTAATATGTCTTCATCGTGTGATTGATTGATGTGTGATATGCTAACTGTTCATACCTGTTAATGCTGGATATATATTTATTGAATAATAATTGCTACATAGACTCATTGATTCATGATTAAGGAAAACAAGTGATTAAAATTATCTATTTAACTGATTCACCCCTTCTCTCAGTTAAATACCTGTAACACTTATGGAAACACCCAGAAGATGATATCGACAAAAAGAAGACCAACTCGGGCTTGAGATGTAATCAAAGAAGAAGAAAGATATGGTTCACTAGAAGGAAGCAAAAGACAAAGAATCCATTCGAACTATGTATCACTAATGAGCAACCTTGTTGATGAAGAACCCACATGTTTTGAAGAAGATTCGAAGAGGAAGGAATGGATGCAAGCCATGATTGAAAATACCAGTAAATAATAAAGAACGATGTTTGGGATGTGGTGCCAAGACCAAAGGACAAATCAATAGTTTCTTCAAAATGGATTTTCAAGAAAAAGCACTCGGTAGATGGCAGTATTGAAAAGTTCAAAGCAATATTTGTCACACGAGTATTTTTACAGAAGGAAGGAATTGATTATGAAGAAAATTTTGCACCAGTAGCAAGATATATTTCTATCAGAACTATCCTTTCCTTGGAAACCAAGATGAAATGGAAGCTACACCAAATGGATGTAAAAACAAAGTTTCTAAATGGACTCATAGAAGAAGAAGTATATGTTAAACAACCACTAGGATTTGAAACCCATGACAAGGAAACACATGTATGAAAATTAAAGAAAGCTCTATATGTGTTAAAACAAGCACCTGGAGCATGGTATGGAAGAATTTATGGATTTCTAATGAATTTGGGCTTTACCAAAGGTAAAGTTGATTCCAACCTTTATTATAAGGTTGAAGATTATAGAATTGTGATATTACTATGGTATGTAGATGAATTATTCTTGAAAAGGAAGGAGATGCTCATCAGTGAATGTAATAAGAAAATTGGAACAATATTTAAGATGAAAGACCTTGGCACAATGCACTATTTCCTAGGTTTTGAAGTATGGCAGTTTCTTGATGATATTTTCCTAAACTAGGGAAAATACACAGTAGATATTTTGAAGAGATTTGGGATGTTAGATTTCAAAGCAATTAACACTTCAATGGTGAAAAACCTAAAACTACTGAGTGATAACTCTTTAGAAAGAGTAAATGTCACATTATGCAGACATATTATTGGCTCATTGATGTATTTAACAAATACAAGACCATATATATGTTTTGTTGTGAACACATTGAGTCAGTATATGGTGGATCCCTGACATGTTCATATAGTTGCAACAAAACATGTGATGAGGTACCTGAAAGGTACGTTGGACTGTGGACTCATATATACATCTGAGAGTGAGTTCGGATTGTTTTGCTATAGTGATTCAAATGGACAGGAAGTGTTGAAGATATAAAGATCACTTTAGGATGTTGTTTCAGTTTGGGATCAGGTGTGATCTCATGGATTAGCAGAAAGAAAACAAGTGTTTCCATCAGTACAATCGAGGTTGAGTACATTGCAACATGTTCATCCTGTATCGAAGTAGTATGACTTCCCAAACTATTGGCATAATTGTTCGATACTGAGATGGATGCAATTGAGATCTATTGTGAAAGCCACAGTTGCATCAAGTTAATAGAGAACCCAGTGTTTCATGATAAGTCAAAGAACATAGATATAAAGTATCATTACATCCGAGATATGGTACAGAGAGGAGTTGTAAAGCTTTAGTATGTTCCTACAGAGGAACAAGTTCTCGTGTAAATTTTAAACACTTTCGAGACAAGCTTGGTGTAGTCCGAAAGGACCTCCATGGAAAGAGGGAGTTATGATAAGACTGTTATTGAGGATGGGATGGAAGTATAGAAAAGGATAGTGCGCCTACAAATGTTGATGAGATCTGACATTCACTTGCGGACGATAGTATCCTCTCTTGAGGATGGTCTTGTAGATAGGAACACTCTCTCTTGTAGAGAGTGGTATTAGCCCTTACCGGCTAAGGATGGTCCTACAGATGATAGTAATCTCTTCTGGAGAGTGATCCTACATTCACTTATAGGATGGTCCCGTAGACAAGAACACTCTCTTGAGAGTGGTCCTAGCACTGAAAGGATGAGGATGGTATACAATGATAGTACTCTCTTCTAGAGAGTGATCCTACATTCACTTGTAGGATGGTTTCATAGACGAGAACACTATCTTGAGAGTGGTCCTATCACTGATAGGCTGAGGATGGTCTACGATGATAGTACTCTCATATGTTGAGTGGTCCTGCATTTAGTTGTAGATGAGATATGCATTCAATTGTAGACAACGATATCCTCTCTGAGGATGGATCCATAGACAAGAACACTCTCTTGAGAGTGGTCCTAGCACTGATAGGATGAGGATGGTCTACGATGATAGTACTCTCATATGTTGAAAATTCCTGCATTTAGTTATGGACAAGATTTGCATTCAATTGTAGACAATTGTATACTCTCTGAGGATGGTTTCATAGATAAGAACACTCTCTTGAGAGTGGTCCTAGCACTGACAAGATAAGGATGGCATACGATGATAGTACTCTCTTGTGGAGAGTGGTCCTGCATTAACTTACAAGTGATTTCACGCATTCAGTTGCAGATGATGATGTTCCAACATTTAATTATGTTGTGGATGATTTAGATCAGTATTTATATACTAATAGTGCAGGTGATGCTCGAGATGATTCCAAATATGATGCTGGAGATGATGGCAAAGATGATGATGATTGAGATGATGCCATAGATGATGATGCTCAGGATGATGCCAGAAATGATGCTTGAGATGATACCAGAGATGATGATGCTAGAGATGATTCTTGAGATGATGTTCGATATGATACCATATTTTATAGATATGTCCATGGTGATGATGTTCCATGGATTTTGATGATGTTGATGTAATTGTGAAAACTTCCTATGACATATAGATTCACAAGTCAGTTGTACAGACGTATTGTTGTATAGTAGAATACCTTCCTTATTAAGAGGCAGTGTTAAAGAAGTGTAACTACAGAAGATATTCTATTTTGTATTATTATTGTTATTACCCCTTCCATAGATGTTGTTCCTCCAATTAGGGATTCCATTGATGTATTTGTTCATGTAAAGTATCGAGGTAAAACCTCTATTGTAAGTCAGGTCAATAGTACCCACTAAAGTATTATTAAAATGCATTTTTGAGTTTTCCAAGGAAAGTTGGACCTGACAGCAAGGAGACGTTGGACTAGTTGGGTTATTAGGCCTCTCAGCCGATCTGTATAAATAGGAGAGGCTCCTCCCTCATTTGGAAAAGATTTTGTTATTGGGTCTTACACTATACCTGGTTGAAGTCTATACAGAGGAATTTTTGTTGGTTTTTCTTCCCCACGAGGGTTTCCCAAGATAAATATTTTTGTTCTCTTTTTGTTATGTTGTGCTTGTTATTCTTTGTAGATCCTTTTGTTTTGGTATAATAAATGTTAAAATATTAACAAAAGTATTCCTCGGATTTTTTTATCCATGTGATGAATTGCTTCTCGTCACCATCAAATTTGGGTAACTCTAGCTTTATCCTTACCTGGTATCTGTGTGCTTGGGGAATTGATATTGATGAAATGTTAAAGAAGGGAACTTCATTGGGTGGCGTCGTGTTGTATTGGCCTGGCGATTTAGGCGTATTTGGAGGGGGTGTATTGAAAGGGTATAGGTTATGGTTAGGTGGGGGAAATGAAGTGGGTGACGGTAGTGTAGCCAAGATTGTGTTGATAGATTCCTGCATCTTCTTTTGATCTGCCTACAATGCACTGATGCCTTGCTCTAGTCCTAGCTTGAGTCTTGTTAGTTAATTATTGTTTTTTTCTATGTCCACCTTGAGTTCTACATATCTCTTGTTGAATTTTTCATCCGGTTGGTCCACTCTAGCATTGATATCTCCCATCTTAGCAATGACTGGGATTTTTTCTGCATTGAGCCTTAATTTATTTTTATTAGTTGTTTGAAGCCAACCAACCACAATTTATTTTTCTTATTTTAATATATATATATATATATATATATATATATATATATATATATATATATATTAAATTTTTAAAACTTATAAAAATTTTAAATTTTTTTATTGTAATAATATTATTATATATAATATTTAATTTAGCCACTGCAACAATTGTGGATAAAAATACGTGCAGAGACAACTGTGACTGGTAGCAGAACATGACGAAGGACGATTCCGACTGGTAGAAGAATGTAGTGAAGGGCATGAGGGCCGCAGAGATGAATGTTTAGAATAACGACGGTGGATGCATGACCATGATGGAGGAAAAGGTGCAGGTTTGAAGAAGTGGTGGAGAGGGGTTGACATAGAGTGTGAAGGGTGTGCACAAAGAGTGGATGTAGAGTCTATAGGGAGGACAAAAAAGGAGACGAAACATGTACGGGTGTAGGAAAACAGAGGAGGGTGAGACATAATAGGTGCAGTGTAGAAAAATGGAGGAGGGCCAAGTGCATGGAAGATGAAGGAGTGAGGGTCGAGTGAGTGGAAGATGAAGGAGTGAGGGTTGAGTGGGAAGCGATGAAAGTAGACAAGAATGATGGACGATGGGTGCAACGAGCATCTGGCTAGCTCTGATACCATTGGAGTAGAGAAAAAGTGATGACAGAAGAATGAGAGAGATAAAAATATATGTAATTATTAAGTAAAAATATCTGATATGAATTTACAAGTCCTTTTGGATTTCCCAAAGGGGTTGGATCTATTGGTGAAAAGTGAGGAGTTTTTCACCAGTGGGTAAATTTCAATTCCAATGAGGGCCTTACATAGAGCCATGGGGGCACCTTTTGGTAGTGGTTGAACATGTGGTTCCACCCAGAGAGATTGTATTAAATGATCTCATGATCTGTGGACACACTGAGTGGATCAAAGCCCACCCCCATGTCTTCCTAACTTTTAAAAAGCTCAAGGGGTAAGAGAAATTGGTATTGAGTAATTGATATGAGAAGTTGTAAATTGAAGGTCATAATTTCAAAGCCCCCATGGGTGCTTACTAACCAAAAAAAAAATTCTTTTGGCTTATATAATCCTTTTTACATGACTGTTCATATAGTCACAATGTTTCATAAAATATTTTGGTTATATATATATATATATATATAATGTATTATTTAGTGTATACAACACGCTCCTCCATATATATATATATATATATATATATATATATAATGTATTATTTAATGTATACAACACGCTCCTCCCATCCCTTTGCACCACTTTACATTTCTCGTGCAGTGACTCTCCCACTCTCTGAAGCCTGCTCCACCCATGTTCCATACATACACCTCCATCCAGGACCATCATCATCACATTCTCCCATTTGCACCACTCCCTCATCCCCTTTTTCTCCCCCCATCCTTCCTCACTCTGCCTATGTCTCCCTCTCTGGGCCCACTCCTCACAACTCCCTATCGCTCCAATGATTCCACTCCCCAACCTCTATACGCCCTCCTCATACACTCTACTCTCTAATGCCATCTCTTCATCTACCCCAACTCCATGGAGCTCTCCCTCCATCCTACTCATCACTACCCTCCATTCCCATCCTCTAAGAGTCATTCCCTTCCTCCCTCATGGCTATCACCTTCCCCCCATCACCACCATGACCCCACAACCCTATAACTCCTCCTCCATCACATTTACCCTTCTCACAACCCATCTTCCATGCCCTCTCTTCCACAACCTACACATTCCCTTCCATTTCTAACTACTCCACATAGCTCCCTCTTCCTTCCTCCTCCCATCTCCCATCTCGAGCTATCCCTTCTCCTCCTCCAACGCCCAAAACCCTAATTTTTAAACATTAAATTTTTATAATAGTCAACCTTATAACAATCATTATTATTATTATTTTTATTATTTAATAATGGTAAAAATTACAATTATTAATTACAAAAAGTAGAATATTACACCTTTGGTGTGACCATTTATTATCGAAGGAAGAAATAAAAAAGTCAAAAGCAAAGGAATATTTGTCAAGAATATTTTCTTTTTCCTAAGGAACAAGTTGGAATGGAAGACAAAGTTCAATCAAAAGTTGTGATCACAAACAATGGCACCTACATATTCAGAAATGAAGTTGCAGTTGCAAACAACATTGGACGAGTTAGAGAAAAATAAAGTGACCAACAAAGATCTTCAGTTCAAGGTTATGAAGAAAGAATTGTGAAATCATTTAGCCGAATTGGAGAATCATAGCTTAAAAGATCAAAAGCAAGAGCTCCAAAAAAGGTTATTAGATAAGGACAAGGAAATTTCACATCTGAAAAGTCACAATAAAAAATTGGAAGATAAAATTAGAAACTGAAAAAATGTAGAAGAATCAACTTATAAAATCAATAATGATGTAGAAGAATAAATAGTGACACTTAAACAAAATGATCAAGGAGAAAGAAGACAAAATCAGGCACATTAATATGAAAGTAAGACGCCTAGAAACAAAGAATTCCCACCTTCAAGAACATATTATTGAACTCTAGAAGAAAGGGGATGACACTAAAAAGATGCACAAGTTGGAGATTACAATTGTCAAAAGCACATTATCAAATAACACTGAAGAAATATATCGATTAAAAAACCATAACAATATATTAATTGGAAAAATAAAAAAGTTAAAAGGTACCAAGAATACAGAACAATCAAATGAAGACACGAAAGGAAAACTAATGGATAAAGAGGAAGAAAACTAGAACCCAAGATGTTTTAATTAAGAATTAGAGGAACAAATCAAGAAGTTATAAGAGGAAAAAAAAAGTCGCAACACGAAAAGTTAGATGGGATTTAGAGTTCACAAATCAAGGAAACATCTAGACTCTTTGAAAAACAAATTCAAGTTGATGAACAAGAAACAAAAACAAATTCGATCCTCATCACAGTTCAAAATAAGTCAATCCAGCAGAAAAGCAAACAATCAAAACTCCTTATCGACACCCCAATTATAAAAGTCATTTTGACCAATGAAAGGGTCAAAATGAACAGAAACAAGGAAGTTATGATTTCATATGTAGGAGAACACAAAATATACAACCTAAACATAAAACATAAATATTTATCCAACAAAGCGACCAACAATCGGATCCGATAAAGGTAAATATCGAATGGATCACTTCCCAGGAAATGCAACATTTCAATTCAGGGTTTCAAAAATGATATCACCATGTTTCGTCAAGTGTCAGAGTTACAGGTTCAGAGAGACATGAGAAGATGTTATGAACAAAAATAATTGACAAGTCCTTCACTAAACAAAGATTCCCTTAATGGGGAGGCAATGTAGCAAACATAACATTAAATATGTTAGTGATTGAGAAAAATATGAAGAAACTTGAACTTTAAAACTTTAATCCATAATAACCATGCATATAAATCTCATCAATAATCCAAAGACGTAAATCAAACCATAGAACACATGATATACCCTGGGAAAACCCTCTACTGATTCAGAGGATAAAAAACCTAGCAAACGATCTTAGAGTATGATATATTAGTAGCAGAGAATGATTACAACACAATAGAAGATTGCTTTCATCGAGAGCACCAGAGAGAGGAGATCGAATGGAACACTGTCAACTAACTTGCCAAGTGCATAACACTTTAATAACAATTCAAATTAGGTTTTACAACAAAAATAGAATGGTTGCATGTAGCAACAACTTGTTAACACTTAGAACACTGATCCATCTTTAATCATGCACCCCATACTGATCTTGTGTCAAGATGGCACTCCATAATTATCTTCCACATGAAGATATGTGCCTTCCATCAATTAACTAACTCTAACTGAGTTGAACTGAATGTAACTAAATAGAACTGAATGTAACCAATTTGAATGTAGTGCTTCTCCATCAGTGTTTATTTCCAACAATCACTTGCATAAATTAAGGAGTTGATTCCTTAATTAACTGAACTTGTTTACCATAACTAATACTCAACTGATATCTAATCAATTCGAGTTTACTTGGTGGTAACATATGCAATTCGAGTTCTCTCTCTTTCTATGTGCTTATATTAAATATCTCTGCATGGTCCATATGTGTTTTCATTAAATAATCATCTTTATCATATCATACTCATAAGATCCTTTCCAAACATATGATCATATGTATTGTCCCGGGTCATATAGTCACATGCTAAAGTAAATCACTCTAGGGGTAGCTAATTCCTAAAAGGAGACTTGTAGCACTTGTTGACCATGACTATCCATACATCACACAGTATATCTACTTTACATAGTTAAGTACACCACCTCGCAACATGAGGATATCCATAGGACTACACAATCCTACTGTCCATCTCAATCCTATGAGGATATTCGTAGGGCTACACAAGCCTACTGTCCACCTCAATTGTATGAGGATATTCATAGGGCTACACAAGCCTACTGTCCACCTGTTGAGGCATGGAAATTCGCAGGCAACAACAGAAAGGGATTCTCCCCAATCAACGTTACCAACTAGCCTGTTGACTGTTTGGTATAGGGAATCCGTCCGGTTTGTGGTCCGGCTACCGTAGGTCAAAGTAACAAAACAAGGTTTTACCGGTTGCGGCCCGGTCCACCGTGTATATTTTTGTATTTTTTGACTTATGTATGAGATGCATATGCCTACTTAACCATGCAGGGTGATTAGGATGCAGGGAACAGTCACAATGTGATGCACAGGTTCTTACCTCTCGTCTTAAGCCCACAAACATCTAAATCACATATGCAGCCATGAAATGAAACTACCTACCTATCTATCTATCCCCGAGGAGCCAAAATATGATTTGCTTATGAGCAATGTGGATTATGCATGCACTATAAATAGAAATTTCAGGTAGCTGATATTCTTATCTACAACACATGAAAGATAAAAGATATTTTAACAATTAGATAGCCAACTGTTTCATAAGCAGCATACATTACTCATAGTGGAAATCTTCATCAAATAAACCGGAAAACATTCATGCAAGAACGTAGGTTCAAAGAGTTAGAACGGTCTCACGGTTAATGGACATAAAGCTGAAAATGAAATAGTTCCTCTTCAACAAATCCATAGCACAACATTAGAATATTCCACCAAGATTTCTCCAACAGGCCAACTGTAATTTATTATTGCAAAAGGAAATAGTTCTTCTTACAATATGTCTTCACCAGTCTTGTTGGGAAAAAGTCCCTTTCTCCTTCTAAGTCTTTTACATTTATACAAAAGGGTTAGACTGTTGGGCTGCCCAAAGTTACCTTTGGGCTTCCCAACCTCTCGTCTCCCAACGTTCTACTTTTCTTAAATGTTTTACAAAATAGTTACAAATTACAATAATGACCGATCCTTCATGAGGAGGGGCCCACTTGACTATCTAGAAACTTCTTCCACGCTGCAGCTTCATTAGCGATGCCTTCAAAAGCACAAGGCTCCAAAAACTGAATATTTATCTCAAACTTCTCAGCTTGATTCTTGATAGCCTCGACCCTGGATGTACTCAATCGGAGCTGATCTTCTAGAAGCTGTACACTGACAGCTGGATGATCTACTTCGCTTCTCAAGATCAGATCATCCAGGGCTTTGATATCCTGTACCTTAGCTTCTTCCTCCCGGAATCTCTTCTGCAATAGCCCCACAAAGGCATCATGATCTGGGAAAGCTTCCAACCTCTCTTCAGCTTCTATCTAGCACTGGTTGTATGTAATGAGAAGTCTTCTGAAAAACTCGGTGCATAATCCCTTTGTCTTTTTTACTGCCTTCTTGAAGTCTTCAGCGGTATTAATAGCAAAATCCACTAGGTTATAGTCCCTTTTGAGGGCCTACTGGTCTTTCGAAGGTAGATCCATTGGGGTTTCTTCGTTGTTCTCTAACCTTGCCATTCTTGCAGTTAGGACCCCTAGGATGTCCTGGGATCGGTCCACAAAGTAGGATGTAGTTTCCAAGATTTCTTCCAGTCTGCCATCGATCTGCAGCACTCTACATCTTTCATCTTCAACAGCAGTTTGTAACTGCAACATCTTGGTATTTTGGGGCAAGACGTGCTCTTTGAATGGCTGGAGGTTGATCTGCTGTTCTCTTGCCACTTCCAGAGTAGTGGTCAAAGAAGAGACCTGTTCTTGATGTTCCTTTCTCAGTTCTTGGGTGTGCAGCGTATTGGCTTCCAGAAGGATCTTTTGCTGCTCTTCTAGCTCCTCCACCTTTGCCAGTAGCTATTCCTTTTCAATTCTTAACTCTTGACATTATTTCTATACTCTCTCTAGAGACCCCTGAGTTGTTTCTAGAACTTGTATTTCTTCTTGGAGGGCCTGTACTTTAGCTCTTGAGGACCTCATTTCCCTTTGCATATATTCATATTTCCTCTTGAGCCTGTTGCTTTCTTCCCTCTCTTTTCTCAATGTGTCCTTTAATTGGGCAGATGATTTCTTGGACTGCTCCAAGTCAGTTATCACCTTGTCCATATTATATTCTGAGGCATGGAGAAGTGCAGTACAAGCTCTCAGGGTGAGCCTTGGATCTTGGTCTGTTCCTAACATGACAGTCGTATCCATTATCATTTTGCCAGGATTATTTCCTGCTTCTACTTTCTTCTCTGTCCTCTTCATTATTCTCTTCGTTGCCCTATCATAATATACAGTGTTGAAATCAGGGACCTCTTCCCCTTTCTTCTGGACAAAAGGAACCAGCTTGAGCGTGGGGACTATGGGAGTACTGGCAGCAGGTACTTGTGGGTCTTGAAACTCTGGGTTTTCAACATCCAGGGTCTGCCCTCCAGCTATGTCAGAAGCTGACTATTCTGTCTCAGTCTGTGTCAACTTCACCTTCTTTGCTTCCCGCTTTTGCAGCTCTTCATCGAGCTTCCTCTTTTCTTCCTCTGCTTCTTTTCTAGCTGCTTCCTGAGCTTTCTCAGTTGCTTTTCTTTCTTCTTCTTCTGTATGCATCCTTTCTGCAGCGTCTTTCACCAACCTCTGGGATTCTTCATCCCTCCTTTTGTCTTCTTCCTCAGCCTTAGCCTGTTCATCCCCCTTTCCACCTTTGGTAGTGATTTTCTTCGTGAATCTTCTCTTCAGTGCGGTCATGTTCGGGGCATTTCGGAAGATAGATTCTTCCCTATCGAAATGGTGAGTATACTCGAAATGCACCTTGTTTTCTTTACAATGCTCCGCAACTTTACCATGGGAGTCATTCCTGTGATAGGGCATCTCACCAAAGTGGAATCTCTCCAACTCCTCTACGAATTCACCAGCTTGTTTCATCTTAGTGAACTTGTAGCTTCCTAGTCGGAAAGGCAAGGGAGGATAAGCAGTCTTCTTGTGTTCGAACATGAAACTGCCTATTCCATCCAGGAACACTTGTCTGACCACCTCCTTATGGACAATGTAGTCAGTTGCATATTTTGGCAGTAGGGAAGGCGCTCTCGAGCCTCCAAACATTCTGAAGTACATGCCATGTTCAGTCAAATAGTAGTATGCGTAATCTTGTATCACTTGCATGGCCTCCTCCGACATACAATCACACTCTTTCCGGAAAATGAGTGTGTATAGTGGCATAATGAAGTGCTCACATACTTCTCCGTAATGGCTGTGGTACTAGTGTGCCCACAATGGTCTATAAGCAGCATAGACAGGCACTCTTTCCCTGTCCCAGATGCACCTGAGACCAGGGAAAGGATGGTTGCATAGTATACAGTCTATGAGTGTTGAGCTGATATAAAATTCAGATCTTTTCCTAGACTCTCCTTCCAAGGCTGAGGTCAAGCAAGAAGAAAGACTGCTTGATACAAGGCTGGCCCAATTGAAGACTGTCCCTTGGGTTTCCACATGAAAAATGATGGGTATCCACTCTAGCTTGAAGAATCTGCCGTGGGCTCTCCCAAAGACCCTATTAAGCATCAGAGCTATAAATCTGTAGGGAGCCCTCAAGCTCCCTGTATCATACTCACTCATCGGTCTGTATCGGTAATGTTTTCCCTGGAACAGCATTCTCTTAAGAGTTTCTATGAAGTCCATTCTAATGCTATTCAGCCAGCCATCAGATAAGAATACTTGGGCTTCTGGCAGGTGATAAGCCAACGCTGCATATCTAGGGCTAAATACAGCATAGCCCTGCCTGTCAACATTTTCCAGAATCATCGTGGTTATATCTGCCCGGGGCAGAATCCAGCCAATTACCTTAGAGCATGGGAACAGCTCTGGTCTGGTGGCTACCTTCATAAGGGAAGATATTTCAATGTTTGCATATATGGACTCTTCTTCTAAGCCCATGTCGGGGACTTCTCTTTAGGTAATCAGTCTATAGATTTCCCCCCACTGATACTCCGGTTCAACACCAGAAATACATTTAGTGTCTTCATACACGTATTCTGTTTTGGTAACAACCTCTACTTCTGGCTCTTCTTCGACCACAGGGGCCTTCTTCTTTTGCCTCTTCGACATGGTGAGCTCGAGTTCTTCCTACCATATATACATTGTAACGTTAAGCAATTCAAGTTGTAGACACTCATATGACAAGTGCAGCGTTTTACTTCTTCAATGTGTATTGTGATAGCAATTAGTTAATGAAGCCAAAATATGCGTGTATAGCTTGAAATAGCCTAGCTAATCAGAACTATCACAACCAAATGTACAGCGTTCAGTGACTTAGCATGATTGACACTAGTTATAAGCAGTAAGATTATGCAATCTACCATTGAAAATTCTGTCAATAAAATCGGGCGAAAAATATCTACATTAACATGCCCAAAGCTTCTGCTTTTTGCGGGTGCCATTATCAAGTCACCGCCCGGGATAGATAAGGGAAAACTATGCAAGCCCCGAAATGAATCTTTTCACGACACTTCTACCCTTGCGATTTTTGTTTAACGAACTGAAAGCTGTGACCCCTCCCCTCCACAAGTTAGGGTTTGAACTATGCGCGGAACAGTGCGGCGACAGGCTGGCTATTTCGAGGATGCGGGTTTCTATGGCGCGTTGGATCAAAGGCAAACCCCCAATGCAACTATGGTAAGAAACTATGCGTCGCAGCATACCCTCCTCCCCGGCCTGGGTTCGAAACTGAGCAAGAAATGGGTTGCGTGAGACCGCGAAGGAAAAACAACTAGGGTCCGAAGATGCGGGTGAAAGGGCACCCCCAAATGCTACAGAAAAACACAAAACCCTCTCCCTGCAAACCGATCATTACACACTGGGAGGCTTGGTGCAGATGGAGTAACGACCGTTTGCGCTGAAACCCTTTAATCTCTATGCTCAGGGTCGCAAGACAACGGCGGTGGGTAGAATACTGCTTGAGGTAAAAATGCCTCACCCCATGGTCAAAAGAATAAAACCTCCATCTATATAGGTGTAGAAATCAACGGGATGAATGAAACGACTGCACTTATCACCCTAACCGTAGCAAATATTCGACCAAATACCTAAACGGAAACGGGAAAAGGCCAACGAGCCTACCTGGCAAATGCAATGCGATCAATCGGGAAGATGAGCGGTCAAACGCCCACAATCGAGCTACCTGGACGTGGGTACCAGCAACGGGATCCTTCGCAGCTCATGAGAACGACACGCACGACAATGACAGTGCTCCACAGTGGAAAATAATAATAGAAACTACCCCTCAAGCCCCATATATATATATGTATGTGGCACGTGCGGTGGGAAAACATCGGACGTCGGAGCGCTTTCTAATCGGGGGCTAAAAGCTCTCGTCCTTCCGCAACGGCGGACGACTACAGCGTAGATCCAGCCACTGAGACACGCATGGCGGGAAAACTTAGACATCAGATGTCAGAGAGTTTCTGAATCGGAGGCTGAAAGCTTATCTTGCTCCGCCACGGCGGAAATCTAAACCAAAAAATCCCTCCACAATGGTGGGGACAACTGGGAGCAAAACCTAAATCAAAAGACAACTATTGACCTATCGGCAAGATTTGCACTTCCGTCATCCGCAACGGCAGAAAAGAAAAGACCTCGGGCAAGCGACTAAAGGCTGACGCGTCGGCTGGTGGATCGCTTTACACATCGGGCGTTTAAACCTTTTGAGAGCTGCAACGGCGGAAGAAAATAATCCGAAAACTTCCAATGCAAAACCAAAAGTCATCCAATGTGAAAACAAAGAAATCGAAAAAATAATCTAAGTCAAACCGAAAATCTGTCTGCAATGGCGGAAGAAGAAGTGACAATGGTTCCGATACAAAACCAAACCCCAGCCGATTTCGCCGAAAAAAATGGAAGTTAAAACCAAACATCCATCCGCAATGGTGGAGGAAAACATGACCAAAACCTTTCGACATAAACCCAAAAATAAGCCGACGGATCGGAAGATGAAAACGCGGACTCACCCGCAACGGCGGAAAACGAAAACGCAGACTCACCCGCAACGGCGGAAGAAAATAATTCGAAAACTTCCGATCCATACTGGATTCAACGCAATTAAAGGCAAATGATGAAGGTTTGATCAATCATTGAAATTCATAATCAAAATTGAAACAGTTGCAGATCAATCCAAAAATAAGCAAGTCTTTCTGAAACGTTCTCAAACCAAAACCCAAGAAGACTAATTCAAGCACAAGGAGGGTCCTAAATTTTTTTGGAATTTTGGGAAATTTGTTGCAGCTGCAACAATTGGCAACTACCTGGTGAACCCCAGATTTCTGAATTAACTCTGTCCAGTGCAAGACCGTCTGAATAAAAGTTGAACACTTCTAGATGTTTGTATCCTTGGGCTGGCCAACTTAAGCATTTTAAACCATTGAGAAGTAGTCTATTCTTTGGGAAATGGTAACATCAGAAATATTGCAAGTCTGAATAACTCTTTTGAGGCCAAATAAGTGAGGTTTATTTTTCCTATCCTTAGGTAGTTTCCAGCTTGGACACCACAGGATTGTAACAGATAGTAAACAGTATTATTCTTGTGTTCCTCATTCCCATGCCAACTGCACTTTTGTGCCTTTTGAACTTTAGTTCTTTCGATATGAGTCCTCCTGCATGCCTTTCTTACTGAATTTTAATTCAGGATCCTCTATCCCACAGTGTCCTTTTGTGTGAATAGTGTGCTTCATGTTTCAGTCCATGGATGGAGAGGATCTTTTGGCAATTTAGTACTTCATGCTTTGATACTTTGCTTTGATATGTATTGTTTTTCTTTAAGGAGTTTTGACTCTTGATAGCTTTTAGCTTTTCTGAAATTATGGCATGGGATTATTTATATGTGATATACTGTTTACTCTGCTTCCTTTCCATGGGTCTTTTGCTGTCACCCCCTTGGATATTTAAGATGTGAAATGGATGGGGCCTCGAAATAGTATTTCAGACCTCTTTTACTTCTGAATTATTTACAGGGGTTAAGTAAGACTTCACTGAATGCATGGCCGATTAGGAACACTACTACTAGAAGATGTTCTATGTTTTAAATCACAGTCTTTTGTTCAAGATTTCAGTTAATAAAGAACCCTGATGTTTCCATTGCAACCAAAAGTTTGCCTCTTTATTCAAAACCAAAAGAAATGCTAGCCAAGCAATAAAAGAAAACAACATTAAATCAAATAATCAAAAGAAAAAGCATCAAAGCATTAAAGAACACAAAACAATTTATTTATGTACAAAGCAAAAAGAAAAGAAAAAATTTGCCCACTCCTACAAAAAATTTAAATCTAGAGAGCTAAAGGGTGGGATGGATCATAGACATGAGATATCTAACCATGGTCTAGATGGGCTAGTTTTGAAACAGAACACATGTCTACTATCCTACAATCATCTCTTACGGCCTGAAAAAATCAAAGGAGCTCAGGCTGAGTGTTAATCATATAACTGGCCTTTCTCGGAGTAAGATATCTTAGCTTAATCTTAGTCAGATAGTTTCCCAGGACTGAATCAACAGATTCATTTCCCTCTCCTAGCCCAGTGACATTGTGCTTCATGTAGGGCTCTCTTAAAATCTTAATCAGGTTTGGGCTTCCCTTCTGAGGTATCAAAAAGTGTGACCAGTCGGAACCAAAGTACCCATCGAGGCGGGCTGCCCAATCTCGATTCAAGATCAATCCATAACCATCAGCTATGTCTGCTACTACAATATCAAGGTACTGACATATCTTTTTATTTGCAGATAATCGAATCAAAACATTCTTCATTTCCCCCACTACTTTGACACTAGTCTTATCTAGTTGAGTGACATCCCAATCAGTAGGTTTTAGCTGCCCATTAAGCTTTATGCAGATTTCAAGAGGCATGACATTCACTGATGATTCAGAGTCCACCAGACAATTATGTACTTTATGGTTCAAAATTTCCAGAGTCAAAAGGAAAGGTGGAGTGCTAATCTTCCTTTCCCCAGTTGATTCGATCTTTTCTTCCATAGGTTGGTTTGCGGTGGGTATCTCCTCTTTAACTTCCTTAACTTTTTCAGTGCTTCCTTCCTTGACATCATTCATAGGTTTGACAGTCTCATTGCTTGGTTCTGCCTCCTGGTTGAGGGTAGTAGCTTCATGTGTTTTGTCCTCAACATTTACTTCTACCTGTCTCTTGACATTTTCCTGCAATTTTTTAATCTTTGAAAGTATTGCATTGTCCTTAATTGCTAGGTTCTTATCTTTTGTGGATGTAAGTGTATATTGAGACCTGAGAGCATTTTCTTCTGTGTCGAACAACGAAACACCATCCCATAAGAACATGGTATCATCATCTAGTTTCTCTATAGTCTGCCTTTTTCCTCCTTCTTCATCACTGTCTTTAGTCAATTTGGAGTTCAACAACTTATTCATCACCAATGACATTGAATTCAACCATTGAGGGCACTTCTTTTCAGAGTGGGGTTGCTGGTGAAAGGTATAGAAATTATCCCCCCCTATTTCTGTTATGTTCATTGATGCTAAACTTGGTGGAGGGACTTGCCATTGGTTATTATCCTCCCTTCTTTGATAGTGGGGTTTATGAGTTTTCTGAACTTCCTTTTCTCTCTCCAGATCTATGATTCGGTTAGATAGCTTCTGAAGCATTGTCATCATTCTTTGATACTCATGTGATTGTTCATCTATAGGTTTAGACAGCAATAAAGCTCTTCTGTTTGGAGTTTTCTCTCTAGGTAAATCAGGATAATCTTCTACACTTTCCCTTTCAGCCTCTACCCTTTCAGCCTCTTCATAAGTCTCTACCAATGTAGGTTTGGCTTTCATCTTGGCAAACATGGCCAGCTCAGGTCCTAGGGCTGAGGTGTAATATTCAATTAAGACCTTGTCTGAGGGTCTGTCAGCTTCAGAAAAATTCTTTAGGTATATTGAGAATCTTTGAGTGAAACTATGTACCTTTTCATTCTTCTCTTTTCTTGACAAACCGAGACCTTTCATCAATGAGGCATGCATTTTTTGGGCTGTGTATTTACTCCTGAAAACCCTTTCAAAAGTGTTCCAATCAGGAATAGATTTCGCGAGCAAGCTGAAATACCAGGATGCTACTGCTCCTTTCAGGGTGTGCGGGAATAGTCTATAGACCACATCTTCATACTCCCCAGCCCTTAGCCCTTCTAATGCTAGATAAAAGCTTTGCAAGTGATCATCTACAACAATCTTTTCTTCAAGGTCAAACTTAGGTAACAGTTTGTCAAAGGCTTGAGGTAGGTTATGCAAAGGCGGAGTGAGGTTTAAAGGTGATCTAGCCCTCCACGCTGGTAAGGGGTTGGGCTGATTTGCATTTATGCTAGCCATAAGCACAGGTGTCAGAACAAGAGTCTGAGCACGGAACAATGTAGGGTGAGAATGGGATTTTTAACTTCAAAGGTTTAACTAAAACCTGTAAGTACCTGTGTCAGGTTACAAGTTTTAAAACATCCACTGGTGGGGTAATCTTGGGAAAAATAGGTTTCCACGGCCAGCCATTCACTGGCGGCCCTCCTTCTAGCGCCAGAACTGTTGAGGCCTGGAAATTCACAGGCAACAATAGAAAGGGATTCTCCCCAATCAACATTCCCAACTAGCCCATTGACTGTTTGGTATAGGGAATCCGTCTGGTTTGCGGTCCGGCTACCGTAGGTCAAAGTAACAAAACAAGGTTTTACTAGTTGCGGCCCGGTCCACCGTGTATAGTTTGTATTTTTTGACTTATGTATGAGATGCATATGCCTACTTAACCATGCAGGGTGATTAGGATGCAGGGAATAGTCACAATGTGATGCACAGGTTCTTACCTCTCGTCTGAAGCCCACAAACATCTAAATCACATATGCAGCCATGAAATGAAACTACCTACCTATCTATCTATCCCCGAGGAGCCAAAATATGATTTAATTATGAGTAATGTGGATTATTCATGCACTATAAACAGAAATTTCAGGTAGCTGATATTCTTATCTACAACGCATGAAAGATAAAAGATATTTTAACAATCAGATAGCCAACTGTTTCATAAGCAGCATACATTACTTATAGTGGAAATCTTCATAAAATAAACCAGAAAACATTCATGCAAGAACGTAGGTTCAAAGAGTTAGAACGGTCTCACGGTTAATGGACATAAAGCTGAAAACGAAATAGTTCCTCTTCAACAAATCCATAGCACAACATTAGAATATTCCACCAAGCTTTCTCCAACAGGCCAACTGTAATTTATTATTGCAAAAGGAAATAGTTCTTCTTACAATATGTCTTCACCAGTCTCGCTGGGAAAAAGTCCCTTTCTCCTTCTAAGACTTTTACATTTATACAAAAGGGTCAGACTGTTGGGCTGCCCAAAGTGACCTTTGGGCTTCCCAACCTCTCGTCTCCCAACGTTCTACTTTTCTTAAATGTTTTACAAAATAGCTACAAATTACAATAATGACCGATCCTTCATGAGGAGGGGCCCACTTGATTATCTAGAAACTTCTTCCACACTGCAGCTTCATTAGTGATGCCTTCAAAAGCACAAGGCTCCAAAAACTGAATATTTATCTCAAACTTCTTAGCTTGATTCTTGATAGCCTCGACCCTGGATGTCCTCAATCGGAGCTGATCTTCCAGAAGCTGTACACTGACAGCTGGATGATCTACTTCGCTTCTCAAGATCAGATCATCCAGGGCTTTGATATCCTGTACCTTAGCTTCTTCCTCCTAGAATCTCTTCTGCAATAGCCCCACAAAGGAATCTTGATCTGGGAAAGCTTCCAGCCTCTCTTCAGCTTTTATCTGGCACCGACTGTATGTAATGAGAAGTCTTCTAAAAAACTTGGTGCATAATCCCTTTGTCTTTTTAACTGCCTTCTTGAAGTCTTCAGCGGTGTTAATAGCAAACTCCACTAGGTTATAGTCCCTTTTGAGGGCCTGCTGGTCTTTCGAAGGTAGATCCGCTGGGGTTTCTTCATTGTTCTCCAACCTTTCCATTCTTGCAGTTAGGACCTCTAGGACGTCCCGGGATCGGTCCACAAAGTAGGATGCAGTTTCCAAGATTTCTTCCAGTCTGCCATCGATCTGCAGCACTCTACATCTTTCATCTTCAACAACAGTATGTAACTGCAGCATCTTGGTCTTTTGGGCCAAGACGTGCTCTTTGAATGGCTGGAGGTTGATCTGCTGTTCTCTTGCCACTTCCAGAGCAGTGGTCAAAGAAGAGACCTGTTCTTGATGTTCCTTTCTCAGTTCTTGGGTGTGCAGCATATTGGCTTCCAGAAGGATCTTTTGCTGCTCTTCTAGCTCCTCCACCTTTGCCAGTAGCTGTTCCTTTTCAGTTTTTAACTCTTGACATTCTTTCTGTACTCTCTCTAGAGACCCCTGAGTTGTTTCCAAAACTTGTATTTCTTCTTGGAGGGCCTGTACTTTAGCTCTTGAGGACCTCATTTCCCTTTGCATATCTTCATATTTCCTCTTGAGCCTGTTGCTTTCTTCCCTCTCTTTTCTCAATGTGTCCTTTAATTGGGTAGAGGATTTCTTGGACTGCTCCAAGTCAGTTATCACCTTGTCCATATTATCTTCTGAGGCGTGGAGAAGTGCAGTCCCAGCTCTCAGGGTGAGCCTTGGATCTTGGTCTGTTCCTAACATGACAGCCGTATCCGTTATCATTTTGCCAAGAATATTTCCTGCGTCTACTTTCTTCTCTATCCTCTTCATTATTCTCTTCGTTGCCCTATCATAATGTACAGTGTTGAAATCAAGGACCTCTTCCCCTTTCTTCTGGACAAAAGGAGCCAGCTTGAGCGTGGGGACTATGGGAGTACTGGCAGCGGGTACTTGTGGGTCTTGAACCTCCGGGGTCTGCCCTCCAGCTATGTCAGAAGCTGACTATTCTGTCTCAGTCTGTGTCAACTTCACCTTCTCTACCTCCTGCTTTTGCAGCTCTTCATCGAGCTTCCTCTTTGCTTCCTCTGCTTCTTTTCTAGCTGCTTCCTGAGCTTTCTCAGCTGCTTTTCTTTCTTCTTCTTCTGTATGCAGCCTTTCTGCAGCTTCTTTCTCCAACCTCTGGGCTTCTTCATCCCTCCTTTTGGATTCTTCCTCAGCCTTATCCTTTTCATCCCCCTTTCCACCTTTGGTGGTGATTTTCTTCATGAATCTTCTCTTCAGTGCGGTCATGTTCAGGGCATTTCGGAAGACAGATTCTTCCCTATCGAAATGGTGAGTATACTCGAAATGCACCTTGTTTTATTTACAATGCTCCGCAACTTTACCATGGGAGTCATTCCTGTGACAGGGCATCTCGCCAAAGTGGAATCTCTCCAACTCCTCTATGAATTCACCAGCTTGTTTCACCTTAGTGAACTTGTAGCTTCCTAGTCGGAAAGGCAAGGGAGGATAAGCATTCTTCTTGTGTTCGAACAGGAAACTGCCTATTCCATCCAGGAACACTTGTCTGACCGCCTCCTTATGGACAATGTAATCAGTTGCATATTTTGGCAGTAGGGAAGGCGCTCTCGAGCCTCCAAACATTCTGAAGTACATGCCATGTTCGGTCAAATAGTATTCTGCGTAATCTTGTATCACTTGCATGGCCTCCTCTGACATACAATCACACTCTTTTCAGAAAATGAGTGTGTATAGTGGCATAATGAAGTGCTCACATACTTCTCCGTAATGGCTGTGGTACTGGTGTGCCCACAATGGTCTATAAGCAGCATAGACAGGCACTCTTTCCCTGTCCCAGATGCACCTGAGACCAGGGAAAGGATGGTTGCATAGTATACAGTCTATGAGTATTGAGCTGATATAAAATTCAGATCTTTTTCGGGACTCTCCTTCCAAGGCTGAGGTCAAGTAAGAAGAAATACTGCTTGATACAAGGCTGGCCCAATTGAAGACTGTCCCTTGGGTTGCCACATGAAAAATGATGGCTATCCACTCTAGCTTGAAGAATCTACTGTGGGCTCTCCCAAAGACCCTATTAAGCATCAGAGCTATAAATCTGTAGGGAGCCCTCAAGCTCGTTGTATCATACTCACCCGTCGGTCTGTACCGATAATGTTTTCCCTGCAACAGAATTCTCTTAAGAGTCTCTATGAAGTCCATTCTAATGCTATTCAGCCAGTCATCAGATAAGAATACTTGGGCTTCTGGCAGGTGATAAGCCAATGCCACATATCCAGGGCTAAATGCAGCATAGCCCTTCCTGTCAACATTTTCCAGAATCATTGTGGTTATATCTACCCGGGGCAGAATCCAATCGATTACCTCAGAGCATGGGAACAGCTCTGGTCTGGTAGCTACCTTCATAAGGGAAGATCATTCAATGTTCGCATATATGGACTCTTCTTCTAAGCCCATGTCGGGGACTTCTCTTCGGGTAATCAGTCTATATATTTCCCCCCACTGATACTCCGGTTCAACACCAGAAATACATTTAATGTCTTCATACACGTATTCTGTTTTGGTAACAACCCCTACTTCTGGCTCTTCTTCGACCATAGGGGCCTTCTTCTTTTGCCTCTTTGACATGGTGAGCTCGAGTTCTTCCCGCCATATATACATTGTAACGTTAAGCAATTCAAGTTGCAGACACTCATATGACAATGTGCAGCATTTTACTTCTTCAATGTGTATTGTGACAACAATTAGTTAATGAAGCCAAAATATGCGTGTATAGCTTGAAATAGCCTAGATAATCAGAACTATCACAACCAAATGTACAACGTTCAGTGACTTAGCATGATTGACACTAGTTATAAGCATTAAGATTATGCAATCTACCATTGAAAATTATGTCAATAAAATCGGGCAAAAAATATCTACATTAACATGCCCAAAGCTTCCACTTTTTGCGGGTGCCATTATCAAGTCACCGCGTGGGATAGATAAGGGAAAACTATGCAAGCCCCGAAATGAAGCTTTTCATAGCACTTCTACCCCTGCGATTTCTGTTTAACGAACTGAAAGCTGTGACCCCTCCCCTCCACAAGTTAGGGTTTGAACTATGCGCAGAACAGTGCGGCGACAGGCTGGCTATTTCTAGGATGCGGGTTTCTAGGGTGCGTTGGATCAAAGGAAAACCCCCAGTGCAACTATGGTAAGAAACTATGTGTCACGGAATACCCTCCTTCCCGTCCCGGGTTCGAAACTGAGCAAGAAATGGGTTGCACGAGACCGCGAAGGAAAAACGACTAGGGTCCGAAGATGCAGGTGAAAGGGCACCCCCAAATTCTATAGAAAAACACAAAACCCTCTCCCTGCAAACCCATCATTACACACTGGGAGGCTTGGCGCAGACGGCGTAACGGCCGTCTGCGCCGAAACCCTTTAATCTCTACGCTCAGGGTCGTAAGACAATCGCGGTGGGTAGAATACTGCTTGAGGTTAAAATGCCTCACCCCATGGTCAAAAGAATAAAACCTCCATCTATATAGGCGTAGAAATCAATGGGATGAAGGAAACGGCTGCATTTAACACCCTAACCATAGCAAACATTCGACCAAATACCTAAACGAAAACGGGAAAAGGCCAACGAGCCTACCTGGAAAATGAAATGCGATCAATCGGGAAGATGAGTGGTCAAATGCCCACAATCGAGCCACCTGGACGTGGGTACCAGCAACGAGATCCTTCGCAGCTCGTGAGAACGACACGCACAACAATGACAGTGCTCCACGATGGAAAATAATAATAGAAACTACCCCTCAAACCCCGTATATATATATATGTATGTGGCACGTGCAACGAGAAAACATCGGACGTCGGAGCGCTTTCTAATCGGGGGCTGAAATCTCTCGTCCTTCCGCAACAACGGATGACTACAGCGTAGATCCAGCCGCTGAGACGCGCATGGCGGGAAAACTTAGACATCATACATCAAAGAGTTTCTGAATCGGAGGCTGAAAGCTTATCTTGCCTCACCACGGTGGAAATCTGAACCAAAAAATCCCTCCGCAATGGTGGGGACAACCGGGAGAAAAACTTGAATCGAAAGACAACTATTGACCTATCAGCAAGATTTGCACTTCCGTGATCTGCAATGGCGGAAAAGAAAAGACCTCGGGCAAGCGACTAAAGGCTGACGCATCGGCTGGAAGATCGCTTTACACATCGAGCGTTTAAACCTTTTGAGAGCCGCAACGGTGGAAGAAAATACTCCGAAAAATTCCGATGTAAAACCAAAAGTCATCCGACGTGAAAACAAAGAAATCAAAAAAATAATCTAAGTCAAACCGAAAGTCTGTCCGCAACAGCGGAAGAAGAAGTGACAATGGTTCCGATACAAAACCAAACCCCAGCCGTTTTCGCTGAAAAAAATGGAAGTTAAAACCAAACATCCATCCGCAACAACGGAGGAAAACATGACCAAAAACTTACGACATAAACCCAAAAATCAGCTGACGGATCGGAAAATGAAAACGCAGACTCACCCGCAACGGCGGAAGAAAATAATCTGAAAACTTCCGATCCATACTGGCTTCAACACAATTAAAGGCAAATGATGAAGGTTTGATCAATCATTGAAATTCATAATCAAAATTGAAACAGCTGTAGATCAATCCAAAAATAAGCAAGTCTTTCTGAAACATTCTCAAACCAAAACCCAAGAAGACTAATTCAAGCACAAGGAGGGTCCTAAATTTTTTTGGAATTTTGGGAAATTTGTTGCAGCTGCAACACCACCTCAATCATATGAGGATATTCGTAGGGCTACACAATCCTACTATCCACCTCAATCATATGAGGATATTTGTAGGAATACACAAGCCTACTATCTCACCACCTCAATCATATGAGGATATTTGTAGAACTACACAAATCTACTGTACACCTCAACCATATGAGGATATTTGTAGTACTACACAAGCCTACTGTCTTGATATTACTCACAAGACTTTACAACATCACCACCTCAATCATATGAGGATATTCGTAGGACTACACAAGCCTATTGTCTTGATATTACTCACAAGACTTTACAACATCACCACCTCAATCAGATGAGGATATTTGTAGGACTGCATAAGTCTACTATCTTGTTATTACTTACAAGACTGGAGAATGACTCTTGATGATGTAATCTCAACACAATAATCAACAATAAGTAATATAATAATACAATAATATAATAATAATAATAGTTAAACCATTTACATTAAAAAGGCATAACCTTTCAATGAAAAGGTATTAGTAGCCTATATAAAGGCCCAAACATTGTAATTTTAATTATCAATTATTATATCATCTTATTATTCATTATCAAAATGTGTGTTGTCGAATATATGTGGGCATTTTAGATTATTACGGGCATTAAAGAAGTTTTCATGCTCCACCAAGTGGCTAGGGAGATCAACACTCCATTCGAGAACCACTTGGGCTAAGTCTAATTGATAAGTGCTTTTATAATGATTAGTTATAACACTCTTAATTAGATTTCACTAACATTTTTTTAATAAAACTATATAGATAACACCACCTCATTAGTTTTATTAGGAAGTTAATAAGTGGACACACTCACTTCATTACATTAAGTTTTATTAATTTGAGTAAACCAACCTAGTTATTTTCCCTATCAATGTACATTCACTGAATTTGATATTATTATCCCCTCTAGTTGACTTGGATCTTTGGACCATGCTTCCTCATTTTGGGAGGCTTTTGGTTCCACAAATTATGAAGAATGTGGAATTTCATAGCTCCCAACTTTTTCTCCAAGTTATCTTACACACTTGAAGGTATTCTTCTTGTTGTTGTTATCAATTGGTTTCTTGCCAAAGTTTGTTTGACCATTTACCTTGTGTGGCATGATGAAGAGGTCCAGACACCTTTGTCGATTGCAATAGCCTAAACATGCTACGATTTGGACCTTTTCTAGTGATATTTTTCTAACCATTTTTTCTTGAAATCTAATAAAAATTTGAAAATAATTGCTTGAAGTGCAAATATAAGTTGATGAGGTCTATTGCACAATTTGTCTGCAATAAGGGTATTTGAGGGAGATGGATCCATTCATGGATTCAAAATACAATTTAATATTGAAAAATTGCAATTTAACCAAATATTTTGAGGTGTGATTTTGGTGATGATAGCAAAAAAAATCCAATTAGTATAAAGTTTAGACTACTTCTTATCAGTCAGCTTCTTGCCAAAACCTATTTGATAATCTCTTATGTGGCTTGATGAAGTAAGCACCACCATCTTTGGTCAAACAATATTTGTTTTCTTATATGTAAAAGATTGGAGCATGTCCCTATCCCATAAATAAAGGATTCCAAACATCACATAACTTAACATGCATCAAATAAGTGCTACAACATATTCCATCTCATTGAAAAAATTATCATTAATGGAAAACTAAACCTTATCATAGAGTATCAACATGAAGTTCTTGGTATCTAAAGTGACCATTGAAATTCACAAATCTCTTTCAAGAAGATAACTCCAATGAATCTATTGGTATTACCAAAGCAAAGTCACTAGTGTAGTAATTGTCCATGTTTCCATGCCACATTTACTTCATCTCACATTATAATATAAATAGAATGTGTTGATAAGTGAACAAGTGGATTTTTATTTTCTTTAAGAAAAGAAAAGTTCCACCTTGATTAACCCATATTTAAAAAACTCTAATGATCTCAGTCATCTTAAAATAGGCCAAAACCCTTAAGGGAGAAGTTTTATGTTCAAAGTTCCATCAATAAGGTGTAATTATAGTTGAATTATATCTTGGTAAAATTCTTACCACAATAGTTGTAAAAGAGATTGAGTTTGTCCACTAGTTAACTTAATCCAATATAAATACTTATAAAATTTTATGTCTATAAAAACAATAAAGTTTTCATATTTAAAAAAACGTTAAAAACAAATAAATTTAATTTAATTACTAATTAACTTGCTTAGAAATACTTATAGAGTTTTCTATTTAAAAAAACAAATAGAAACTTAAGATGGCCCAGTCTTCCTATATCAACATGTGTATCTAGGTAATTTGAATATTTAATAATAAATTTGTGATTGTTTTTATTTAAACATAATATTTGACTACATAATTTACCAATTTAATTATTATAATTTTTACATTATTATTATTACATTGAAATAGAAGTTGAATACTCAATTCAAATATTTGAATGTTTTTAATTAATAAATTTTAATTTTTTTAAACATTTAAATAAAGATTGAATAGTCAATTCAAATGTTTGAATATTTTTTTAATTAATAAAATTTAAAATTTAATTTGTAATCATCATGTACACATTTTTAATTCGAAAGTTAATCTCCTATGTAACCTTTTTATGTGTAAAATTATATAATATACTTTCTTATACCTACAAAACCATGTTGTTGGTTCACATTAATTCCAAAGTGCTATTTTATCTCAAGTATGATGTAAACCATGTTGTAGGTTCACATGAATTCTAAAGTGCTATTTTATCTCAAGTATGATGCAATCTTCTTTTAAATATAATCACTATTTAATCTAATTGTGTTGTTATTTGTATTCTGAATATCTGTATTCACTTAAATAGACAATAACTACATGGTCTATTATTAATATAAAACTTAAAGTGGTCTCAAAGATGCTAAATGATAATAATTACAAAATAATGAAGGAAAATGAGTCAAGACTTGTTCGAGTGTTAGTTTATTTTTGTTTTGTTGTTTGAGTGTATTAATTTTTGTCATGTCTCTATTTAAATAAGACTATTTGCAAATAACGTTTCACTATCCTATTAGTTTCTTAGGTTGAGATGGAGACAAATTTTGTAATAAAGGGGTTGTGTTAGGTTGAGATGGAGACATAAATTTTGGAATGAAGGGGTTGTAGGACCCAAAATGACTTTATTTTACCATATTCACATTTAAATGGGCCACATAAATAATAAATGCTAATAAAATAAAGTGGCATTGGTTCATGAAGACACTTGGAAGCTTGTGGAGCCTTTGGGTGACTAGATTCACCACACACTTGGCATGATCTTCATCCAAATTCGAACCCATAGGTAATGTAAAATTATTGGAGTGTGGTGTGGTTTCAAATAACATACAATGAGCCAAGGAGTTCAGTTAGTAAAGGATATTAACTCCCTTAGAAAAGGAAGAGACTAGGAGACAATGTGTGCCATTCGGAAGGAGATTCCGTGCACTCTATGACAACAAATGATGAAAGATTCTATGGAAAGTATGACAAATTCAGACCTGATTGTGTACACATGACAAATATGACATGAAAGGGCTAAAAATATCCACCAATAGGTCGAATTTGGGAGTTAGAGAAAACCATTCAAATTGCGGAAAGAATTGGAGCATGAAAGAGGATGACAAGTTTCATAGGAGTTACTAAACCACTAAGATGAGTTGGAGGAAACCTATGGAGGGAAATTCGACCTTAGGAGGCCTTATGAAGTTAATGAAAGTATGTCATGAGGAATAATACTGGATTTTGATCATTTGTTGATTGGCCTTTGGGATTTTGGAGAGCTTTTGCTTGTCCATTGCACATTGAGTGTTCACTCTCCCTGTTTGTTGTTTGTGAACCAATTTCGAGGTAGTTGGATTCCTTTCCAAGTTGGTTGATGGATAGGCCATTCAGGCATGTCTTGGAGCTTATTGAATGTGTTTCAATTCTATTTTGAATATCCATACAGTCGAATTCTCATCTATCTCCTTATTCTCTCATTCCTTCTTCTCCATTCCCCCACACTCTCATGTTGATGGCGCACTTGTTGAAGTGGTACTCGCACTTTGCTGAGGATATTTGATGCCTAAGATTAGGAATATTATGTGTGTCTCTGTAATCTCATGTCCATATTCTATGTAATTTGAAATATCATAAATCCATGTGTGAAAGGCTTGCATTCCCATGCTCTTGAATGACTAGTTTTCATGTATTTGGTTTCCATTTTGGAAAAGATGTATATCAGATTTGTATGGAGAATTTTATCTAAGTTTTATGAGGATTGGGAAGCCATAAATGATGTATAAATCTGTAATTTCATGGCCATATTCTTTTTATCTTGAAATTCAATAAACTCCAGTGTGAAAGGCTTGTATTCCCATACTCTTGAATGCCTAGTTTTCATGTATTTGGATTCCACTTTGAAAGAGTTGGCATACCAGATTTATATGAAGGAATTTATTTGATGTTTAAAGATTGTTGGGAATCCATTTAAATTGTTTTTATGGTATTTATATTTCATGTCATTATATAAACCATTAAACTTACTTTTCATGAGTCAAAATCGAGCAATTAATATCATTTCCCCTTAAGCAAATTCACTGAAAGTCACCATATAGATGTTGCGCCTCATAACCAGTTTGAAAATATTAATAAACGTGAATAATTACAGAAATTAATACCTTATATTCATCCCCATACTTTTTTCTAAAATCTGGGAGGGTCGTACTGCATTTAGAGAGAAAAAATTGTCATCTACCCTTGGGGGTTTTAACATCGATTTTCCTAGTCTTTTGTCCTTCTTTCCCTAGGGTCAAAAGCAAGTTGTGGAAGCATTTTGAAGTGTATTAGAAATAAAAATATGCATTATTATTCCCTAAAACCCATCAATCTCTTCCATACAAAATTTGAAGTCATTTGGGTGCATTTGGATCAACTTGGGTTTCACTAGTCTAAAGCTAGAAATGGGTCAAATTGTGCAAACTTGAATATCATGTCAAAATGAGTTTTCTAATAAGACCATTGAGTGTTTGAGGTATTATATGATTTTTTAAATACTATAGGTTCCTTCCATTAGGGATTTGGAAAGGCTCTATGGTGTTTGGAACCAAGTCAAGAAAGACTAGTTTACTACTTTTACGTAGGAAACTTGCACTTTCAATCATTAGCCCCAAACCAAGTTGCAAAGGCTTGAATTCAGACTCAAAGTGTTCATAGGTAATATTGGAATGCTATAAGACTAACCATACCATGGAATTTCAAATTTGGGACCATTTGGTGTCAGTTGGAACCCCCTAGAGTCATGACTAGTTAAGCTTGAATTTGCCAAAATTGTAATTTTCTCCAAAATTCCAAGTAGGGACATTACAATTTTAGAGGCTCCACGTACAAAATATTTGGTACACGATGTAGCACCTCGGTTTTGACCCCATGGTATTGAATTGCATATGATGTAAATAACGTTAATAAATTATGGTGTGGAGCTCAAAGAAAAGGCCCCGCCATGGATTTGGTATTTTATGTTTCGACAATTAAAATCGATGTCGACGGTTTTTGTGCTAGCCAGGCACAATATGTTTTGAGACATCATGTAACTATGCAAATAATAAAAATACCACAACGAGCTATGCGCTACAACATTAAAGAGATGAGGGCATGATTTCACAAGGAATAGGGAGGGGGGGATTATTCAAACCCTTGAGTCAATGGGGAAAAATCCAAATGCCAAGGGAAAAACCCATAAAGTTGTCAACTACCCTTTTTTTCTTTTATGCCGAGTCATCTAAAGTTGGTGAAAGAAGTTATTGCCTTGGGATGGGAAATGTATGGAGGTCAAATTCGAATTTGGGAAGTCACCCATTTTTGGAAAACGTGTTTTGGGATCCTTGGGCAAGTAAATGCTTGGAAATGCATTCCCAAGCCATTATTCACCCATGTGTTTGCTTCCTCACACAACTGGAGATAGCTGGGGCATTCTCCCTCACGATTTCGGTTGTTTTCTTCATTCCTCCATGGCTGGGGATTTCATTTTTGGTATGACTAAGTGAATGTGCAGCAGTGATGCCTAATTTGGGGGTTTTGAGAGGCCTTTTTGCCTCCCTCACGCAGCTGGAGCATGCTGTGTGTTTCCCCCATGTTTTTTTATGTTGTCTCCTCATTCCTTCATGCTCGAAAATCTATTTTTGTTATTGTTCAGTGAATGGGCGGAAGAGAACCACGATTTTGGGGTTTAAGGCAGTCATTTTTGCCCACATGAAGCCATAGACGCCTCTGAAATTGAGTTTTCTATCAAAAGGGTTGTTTTCCCTTGTTTCCATTTTCGTTTTGGCTTCCCATGTCGTTTTTGTCCATACCCAACAATGGTATTTTGCTGTGAAGTGCATCCTTGTATTGGGTTGGCTGAGTAAGTCCAAGGACCCCATGTTATTGGTTGTTTCCTTAGCAGCCTGTGAACCCCAATTCCTTATTGGCTTGGCTAGACAGTCTATGAAACCCAACGGTGTGTTGGCTTGACTATGGATGTATGGTTTTGGCTATGTGTGAGCCTGTTGTTGTTCCCTGGTTCCTTGTGGAATCATGCCCAGCTCGGGGGTGGCAGTGCTGCTGAGAGATTGATGAGCACACTGGCCGATGGTTGGGTGGAATGTTGCAGCGACATAGATAGTTGCAGGGAAAGCTTCTTCTTAAGATAAGTATTCTAGTGTATTTAATCCCTGCAATGAATTTGTTTATGAATTAATATGAACATGATGAATGCTTGAATGTGTTGTGTTGAAATGTATTTGCTTCCACTGTATTTACATGTCTTATGCATATGTATATGTTTTTATTCCAATGCATTTTTATATTTATGTTCATGGGGCTAGATTGCCCAAATTTGATAGCCGTGAAGTCGCGTTCTCTCTCTGGTAGAGGGGTGGGGACGTGACACACGAAGAGACATAATTAATCTCACAAAATGATTTAATGAAAAAACTATACACATAATATTTAAGGTATTGAAGTTTAGCGATCTATCATTTTGCAAAAAGATAGCTATGGTCTCAATGAGCTTTTTTCAAGCTTTTATAGAAACAATTAACTTATTAATTTATTATTATTTTTATCCTTTTTTTTAATTTATTGTTTGTTGTTATCAATTAATTCTGTGTGTTTGTGTGTATACACACACACATTTAATTTATATTAATTTTTTTAAAAATGTGGTTCACCATTTGTTAGAGGGCTATTCCACAGAAAATACCAACACCTGCTATTCAAACATGAATCAAGGTATGGCCATCTTACAACATCAACACACTTATTACAAAGGGGCTCCACAAGAGCATATCAAGTATTACATAGGGGCTCTTGATGAATCAAGATATGGCCATCTTACAACATCAACACACTTATTACTAAGGGGCTTCACAAGAGCATATCGAGTATTACATAGGGGCTCACAAGAGCATCATGTCACTTACGAGAATTGAACTTCGATGGGGAGGGTAACAATCTTTCCTCCCAACCACCCAAACTACAAATACTAAAAAAATGTCTCAAAATAATTTTTCTATATAAAATTGAAAAATAAAAAACTTATGGCTCAATGTTGACGTGTATAAGAAGTTAGGTATAACATCGTTTTTTTATTATATAAAATTACAAAATAAAAAGCTTATTAAAACCCAATGTTCGATGTGTATAAGAAGTTAGGTATTGCATCGTTTTAATTTGGGTTTTAAAATTTTAAGTCACTATATAATAATAATTATGCCAAACGTTACTAAATAACATTATTTGATAATGACATTTACGTTTATGGATTAGTTTTTTTTTAATTCAAACTTTTGTATTATTTTATGACTTTATATTATTAAATTTGTATATTAAATTTGATTTTTTTAAGTTATATTAATTTACAAATTATGTATTATTTAAGGATAAATATAAATATGATTTAAACTTTTTGCAATTGTCATATTTTTGAATGAGGTATAAAAAGTATGTTATAAACAACAACTATGTGTTTACAACAATTTATAATTTATTGCTTAGAGTTGTTGTTAATTTAGATGATTAATTTTTTAGAGGTGTAAAATGATGTTATGAATAACAATAAGAGACATTAAGCAAGAATCAATATACAAAATATTTAACATTCATTAACATATTTAATATTTAAGATTGATTAATTACAAAGATACACATGTATTTTAAGATCATAGCTAATTATTATTATTACTAAAAAATGTTAAAAACACTAAAAATTTCAATTAACATAATTTAATCTATTATGCTTTACAATTTTATTAAAAAATTGTTATTATATTTTATCAAACATTTTTTAAAGAGGTAGATATTAAAGAGCTTCTAATTCCACTTGTTTTTATTTGTATTAAATGACGAAAATTCTCTCTAAGTAACTATCAAAGGCATACAAATTATGGTTCAATGGTGGGTGGTCAAAGCTATGGTCTTTTCCATAACTTTTTAATTATATAAATTGGCTTCTTGTCATATTATGATTCTCTTCATCTACCTTTCTAGTCCATTGAGATCGAATGTAGCACTCCCCTGGCATATTGCGGTTGTAGGTACAATGCAATACACAATATATACAAGGATTAGGTAACCAAGGAGGTCATGTTGTTGAGTGGGTGGCAACTATGTTGTTATAGATAGAGAAACACTCATCAATAACTATAGTTATATAATGAACACAATAAACATCCACGTTGCCTAGAGACTCTTTCCATGATTTTACGCATCATGTTATCAGATCACACAAGATTGATCTTTCTTCTTAATATGTGGCATCGATACCTCCAAAGGTGAATTTTAATAGAAGAAGTGTTTAGGTTGAATGGACCATCCATGAAGCATGAGAACATGTTATTAACCTCATTCATATCATTATAATTTTGTTTATTCTTTTGATTATCTGTAATAGAAACATTCTTACCTCTATTCCATAGATCCAGTGATGTAGATAATGTTTTGGTGTGGTGAGGAATTGTTCAAATCTCTCCAAATACCTGTGGGTGTGCAAGGGTAACAATGCAAACATGTGGTGTAAGGAAATCTTTGGGAGAGTAGTGGAGGAGGAACACAAAACTATCTAGACTTCATATAATCATAGGAATGATCATGGTCACAAGGTTTGTAAAGTAAAACAATTTCATCTAGATACTTAAATAAGTAATTCACATAGGTATGAACTTGCATACCATAATTGAGCACTTCATCAATGCATGCCTTCCTTACATAAGATGATGTTATTGACGTCTTATTTGGGTTGATGCTTACACTTGCATCACATACATAGGGTGCCAATATGGTGGTATTACATTATGTTATCCTAATCTAGGACGTTTTCCTAACAATTGCGGTTAATTAAGCTAGGAGTATTGGGAAGGTGAGATATACTATGTTGGGTGTTAAAGTATTATAACTTCGGAAGATATTCCAGATGTATTTTCTATATTCCTCCATCCAGAGATGAGTTTGTTCATGTAAGAGTCATTGAAAGAATCAATGTAAACCTATGGATGTAAGTCATGTCAATAGTACCCAAGTGTCATTATAATAAATATTATTTTTGATGTCTTGCTAGACAAGTCGGTCCTGTTAGGGCCTAGACCAAGTCAAGTGACAAATATAAATAGGGAGGTGCTCCCCTTCATTTCTACACACTCACTCAAGCAAGTTTGTAAGAGAGAGAAGAAAAAGTGCGCTAGAAAGAAGAGAGAAGCAGTTGTTTGGGTTTTACACTGCTTTGATTGAGTTCTATATTGAGGAAGTTTTGCGGGGTTTTCTCCCTTGTGGTTTCCCTGAGGAAAATCTTGTGTTCTTTGTGTTACTATGCTTGTTGTTCTTTCAATGATCCTACTAATGAAAATTGTTTTAAGATATCATCTAAGCAATTAATAAAACTTAACATGGTATAAGAGTGTGAAACTTCCAGAGCTGCAGAAGGTCCTAAATCAGTTAGAAATGAAGAAGAAGAACATATGCCTAAGGATCATGACATGACATAACCTCAGAGACCTAAATAATTTCCTAGTGAAATGATCTCATGTAAGAGAAGACCTGCCTGGGCTCATGAAGTAATCGAAGAAGCAAAATATATGGTGTCCCAGAAGGAACCATCAAAAAAAGAAAGAAGCCAAAGCCATACCCTAGTTATGTAGCTTTGATGTGTGATCTCGTTGATAAAGAGCCAACATGTTTTGAAGAAGCAACAAAGAAGAAGGAGTGGGTTGATGCAATGGCCGAGGAATACCAATCCATTATAAAGAATGATGTATGGGAAATAGTACCAAGGCCAAAGGACAAGTCATTGGTATCCTCGAAATGGATCTTCAAGACAAAGCACTCATCATATGGTAGTATAGAGAAGTACACGACAATATTCGTAGCTCACGGATTCTCCCAGAAGGAAGGAATCAACTATGAGGAGACACTTGCACCAGTAGATAGGCACACCTCAATTAGAACCATCCTTTCCTTGGCATGCAATATGAAGTGGAAGTTACATCAACGGATGTAAAAACAACCTTTCTAAATGACTTGATAGAAGAAGAAGTATATATCGAACAACCGCAAGGTTTTGAGACTAATGATCAGGAAACTCATGTATGTAAACTTAAGAAGGCATTGTATGGGTTAAAGCAACCACCTAGAGCATGGTATGGAAGAATCAATGGGTTCCTGATCAGTTTGGGCTTTACCAAGAGTAAAGCATATTCCAACCTCTACTATAAAGTTGAGGGTGATGGAATTATGATATCACTAATGTATGTAGATGATCTATTCTTAACAAGCGAAGATAAGCCCATCAATGAATGTAAGAAGAAGCTTGTTGTAGAATTTGAGATGAAAGACCTTGGAATGATGCACTATTTTCTAGGTATTGAAGTATGGTAGTATCCAAATCAGATTTTCCTAAACCAAGGAAAATATGCAGTATAAATCCTAAATAGATTTGGGATGATAGATTGCAAGGTTGTGACTACTTTGAAGACAACAAATTTGAAGCTATTGAATGATGACACTTCAGAAGCAGTAGATGCCACCTTATATAGACAGATTATTGGTTCTTTGATGTACTTAACCAATACAAGGCCAGATATATGTTTTGCTGTAAACACTTTGAGTCAATATATGGTGAATCCCAAACATATTCACCTAGTAGGAGAAAAACATGTGATGAGGTATTTAAATGGAACGTTAGACTATGGTCTCAGATATTCATCAAATGGCAAGATCAGATTACATGGATTTACAAATTCATATTGGGAAGGAAGTGCCGAAGATAGAAAGAGAACTTCAAGATGTTGTTTTAGTTTGGGATCAGGCATGATCTCATGGTTCAGTAGAAAGCGGTCCAATATTGCACTTAGCATGATAGAGGCTGAAGACATTGCATCATGTTAAGTATCACATGCCCCAATTTTGCAAAATAATATTATCATATTTGATTTTATTTCAAGAAAATATGTTAAAGTTTATGCTAAGTTGTAATTGATGACTCAGCAGAGTCAAGGATGTTGAATGTAATTATGAATATTTTAATTATAAATAAATAAAAAGTGGAGACAACAGCTTGGGAGAGTTGTTAAAAGAGTGTTTACTGGTCAAGTTGGTGGAGGAGACTAGGTGGAGAGCAAATAGACAAGTGGCAGCATCCTCAAACACTTCCAATGTTGCAGGTGGCAACCTCCCTACATTTGGGGTCATGATCCCCCAAGAAAGTGGGATCAGAGCAGGTGGCTCAATTAATGACAACTAACCCAAAAAGACCTAGGCAATCTTAATAAAAAGGCCCATTGAAGAGAGCTGAGGCTGCTCATTCCAAGAAGATAATCATTTAGGTGAATGTACTTCAAAGGAATTCATTGGGAAGGGAATTTCTAGAAGGTGTTTGATGGGTAAAACTGCAGAAGTGATCTAGTACAGCTTTTCAACTGAAGGATTTTACTGCTGAGTGCAGAGTTAATACCGAGTCATTGGACTAGTATCTTGTTGCATGCTCCACCCAGTCTCAGCCAAGGAGACTAGGAACAGGCTCGGGGGTCCTGAGAAGATGCTGTTTGAGCACTCTCCAGGAGTTGGTAGGGAGGAACGGCCTTCCAACGCTGTTGTCATCCACCTTTAAAAACAAGTTCTACAGTCTTTTATTTGCTGTGTTAAAAGTTTATTTTTGAGAATGAATGAATAATGAATGATTTACATGTTATGTAGTAAACTGTTAGAATTTATAATCTTGTAGTTGTTGAATGTTGAATCTGTATTTGGATGAGATAACCCTACCTGTTTTTTTCCTCGTCTGGAATAAACCAGACCGTACTATAGCACAGGTAGTGTGTTTAAAATAGATGAATTATGATAGAAATCTAGATTGAATAGAGTTATTTTGTATTTCAGAACAATGGAGTAATTTATTTCTGTATATAGATGTTTTTCTAGAAAGGATACTAATCTGTCTAATTAAGTTATTGTTTAAAAACCAGACTATTGTATTAAGAATGCTAGCAAAGAAGTATTCCTAATACTTTACGAACAACAGGTTTATTTCTTTTAACAAGTTGACTACTGTAAATAGGTTATTTATCTTATTCAGAACTGTATTTCTGTAAAATGAAACTACTAACCTGTCACATAGGTAAAAGATTTAACTTAGATAAACACTCATTTATTTCTGAGAAGAAAGAACCAAGTCATTTTACAGAGTTATTTTATTGTTCATACTGTTTAACTATTTCTACAAATGTTCACATTTCAAGTAGGGTAATTTCCAGTATGGTCTTTTTATAAATAAATGAACTATAACAATTATAATAGTGTAATAATGAAATATTAACAAATCCTATCTATGTACTTATAAAATAGACTGAGTGCAAGGGTAAATACTATTTATTAAATAATATTTATATATGAACAAATTCATCTAAATAAACTAAGCAAAAAAAATTATTATAAAAAGAAATAAAGGGTTGAAACCCTTATAGTATTAACATTATAATACTAACATTATAATTTATAATATTAATATTGTAAATAATAGTAATAACATTGTAATAATTAATTAGATAAGCAATAATCCAAGGATTTGGATTTATGTAGCATTCTGAACATAAAACTAGAAAATGTTATTACAGTCCTATAAGGACAGAGAAATATAACCATGAAAGTATAAACAACTATATACCTGTAACAAACAAGTATTTAACATTTATTATTAAACTAACCTACAGATTAATTAAAGAAATTATTTTATACACAGGTCACTAACAGAATTTAACCTTGCTTGAATATCCGAGCTTATAAACAATTATTATAATAGAAAGAAATAACAGAACAGATTATAATAATATATTTTAATGGAAGATAAATTTAAACAGTCAAAATATCTTTACATAGTCGAAAGAGGGTGAAAACCCTAGTGCACAAAATTACATTAAGAGCATCAAAATAACTGAGTCCGAGCTCAAGATAGTTAATATCTTTACTGGAAGTTTAAACAAAGAATGGCTTGACAGGACGGAAATATTTTTTACATAACTATATACAAAACTAGTAAAACAAGAATTTACAAGTCACAGCATAAGCCGAAAAACTCTGCTAACAGCAAGGGTTTAGTAAAAAATAAACAAGCAGACTGAGAAACAGTAAACCACGAAGGGTCACTTGCAGGCCACGACCAACCAAAATTATTCCTTAAATAACTGAACAAGCATGGATTTCCATGGGTTGACCAAGGCTTACCCGTAAGCTGGAAGCTGACCCTACTCATTTGTATCAGCTGCAAAGAGGGTTGTAAACCGTCACCTGCAAGGTTACGAATCAACAACATTAGCATTTTGCATTATATCATAACTGAATTAAGAACAAGTTTAAGAACTGTTAAAAAGAACTTTTCTCATACCTGGAAACGAAGGTAATATAGCCACCAAGGAACAGGAGCGCCGCTACTAGCAAAATAAAGGGCCAACCCTTCATCTCTCTTGTGACAGAGACGGGTCCAACAAGTGCACAAACCATTGCTAGCAGCAGTAAGGAGAAGGGAGAAACGACCAAGCAAGAAGCAGATGGTAGAGCTCGAAGCTGTCACCATGCGAAGAATAAGAATACGCTCTCACAAACCCTATGACAGACAGAGTCGTAACAGAAGCAAGAACTCCTTTAAACTTTTCCTAACAGGCAGGCCATGGAGGAACGAACCCAAACACTACACACAGTCCAAGCCATAAGCTAAATGTCACGACCTTCAACAAGTTCTTGCCAGGGTAAACTCACGGTGCAAGCAAGGGTTCGAGGACGACAAAGGTAGACTGAATAATGCAACCAGGACGCGAAGCTCATTATCATTCACAGTAGGGTAAGCATGGCGGCCATGGAGTAGTTGCAGAGAAACCTAAAGGCCCGAAAACGACGCAGGAGAATGGAAAAGTCTAGGGTTACACCAACCCTTATACTCCCAACACTTGGCTGAGAAGTAACCACGTGGTCTCACAAATCATTCAACCATGCAGTGGGTCGACTCTATAGTCCCTGCATGCAAATGATTTCCAATTATTCAAAACGTAATTTTATGCATAATCATATAATATGGTAATCATACAAAGGTTCTACGTGTTCATGGAGGTCAACCTACGGTTGCATGGGCTTAAAACTATGAAACCTCGAATCATTGCCAAGTTTATATTATAGGCATCGCATGGTTTAGGACGAGACAATTTCAAAGTCTTTTATATACAAAAGAATACATATAAACCAATCGATGGAGTGGACCAACGTTTTATCCCTTTCCATAATAAGTTATAATGTAAACCTTTTTAAATTGATATGTTTTTTCATATTAATCTCTGCGTTGATCATAAAATCAATGCAACCCCATAACATAGATTCTTTCCCAAAGTATTATATGCATAGAAGTTTTAGTTCTTCACTAATAGTCATAGCATAAATATTATAGTTGCAAATGTTGATAAGCCTTGTGCTATCGTAAATAAGTTTACGAAGAAAATCTTATGATACTTAGGAGATGCTAATAAAAAGGCTATTTCATCACCTAGCCAAACTATGATATCAAAGTATTTCTAACAGACTCTTCTTAGCTAATCTTGTTGTCACCAACATTTATGTTGTGACTGGATAATTTTATAGAACATAGTTTTAATTAGGATCATGAACTTTATAAACCTTATCTGTTTATAACCAGAATAACTGGTAAACATGAATGCATTATAAATAAGATAGTTTAGGTGTGTATCGTTGAGTATCATAGAAAATTATAGATCAGTGGGTGGCACATACTTGGATGATGGCTATGAATCCTTTACATAGCTCAGATCAACAAAGTTTAATGACAATTGGTTATTTACTAACCATGACAAGTACTATTAGTTTCACCATGGTTTCTATTAGTAACATAAAATTTAGAACTATCTAGTGCTTGCAGGAGGTAATAAATCAATCGCTCTTAAAGACTTGACCTAAGTTAACTGTTGTGGTCAGAAGCTTAATCCAAGAACAATATTATAAAAATAAAATAAGAAACTGGAGTGGAACCATCCCACCAGACCCTAAGTCCTTAGGACTTTGTATTTCACTGTAATGTTTAGAACCTTATAGGCAACAATCTTCATTACAGAAGATAAATAACTAGCAGTTGCTTATACTATTATTATAAGTTAATAATGTTTATTACTGTTAGAACAAATCATTATAGCATTACAGTTATGCACTCTAGGTGAAATTAACTTACGACAAAGATCACAAGCTGTGAACCAGGGAAAGTAATTACTGTTGCTAATTACTTTTAAGAAAGAAACTCTTCTACATATTTATCGTTGACAAAAATAATTGAAGGAAACAAACTACTTGTTTTACCTCATAGAAGTAGATTAATATGTAACAACTTATTTACCGAGCTTTTTACATTGCAAATAGAAATATAGCTGAATGCTTTGTGGAATTAAAAGGCGTTACTCGATCATTCATACCTGTAAAACCTGTAAGAAAAATAAGCTTTCTGCGTTAGCTTAACGCTAAGTAAGCCCCGGAATCCAAAGACAGTTCCACCTACTTATCGCAAATTAAAACTCATCAGCAAACCAAAAAAGAAAATATTGCACAAGTTAATCCTCACCTTGTATCCAAAAAGTAAAATGCTAAGTTACTTAATTAACATTATGTATTGACTAATCTGGTAACTGATTCTTTTATAGATAACTGTTAGCTGTTAGCAGACCGAATTCTCAACATTTTATGTATTTCAAAATTTTAAATTTTTATGAAAATTTGGGGTTTTGACATTAAGCCTGTAGTGAAGCAATATGGATTCACAAGATGTTGACATGACTATTTGATGTAGAGAGAGATACTACTGATATCCTTTGTGATAATCAGAGTTGTATTAAGTTGACATGAAACCAGATGTTTCAAGACAAGTCAAAACATATTGAATTTAGATATCATTACATCTAGGATATGGTACAAAAGAGACTTGTAAAACTCAAGTATGTTCCTACATAGGAACAAGTGTCAGATGTGTTGACTAAGCTTCTGTCTCGCGTAAAGTTTGAATACTTTCGAGACAATATTGGCGTAGTCTAAAAGAACCTCCCTCGAAAGAGGGAGTGAAGGAAGATGGTAGAAGGATGCAGTGGTGGTAGCTCATCCTAGAGTAGGGTAAGTATGGCTAGGTTTGTTGGCCCAAAATGGTTAGTAAGTCAAATGAGGCTTGTTGATCCTAGGGGGATTAGTATGTCTGGCTAGGCCTGTTTTATCCCAAGAGTGTTAGTAAGCAAGAAAAAGGCTTGATCGTCCCCAGGAAGATCCATCTGTCTGACTAGGCCTGTTGACTTGAAAGGGTTAGTAAGTTAGACAAAATGCCCAAATGGATCTAGTAGAGAACTCACCAAGATACTGCTCCAAGATAGTTACAGGGAAATATGTGGTTTCAGTATTCCTATACTGATATAGAAGGTTCAGTATCTTCATACTGATGTTGTTGAGATAGTTTCAATATTCTTATACTGATGTAGCAGGTTCAATATTTTCATACTAATGTTGATGAGATGATTGTTGAGATGATTGATGAGATAGTTTGAATATTTCTATACTGATGATGATGTTGTTGTTTCAACATTTTTATGTTGAGGATGATGATATTCCAACATCTCTATGCTGGTGATGCAGATTATGATCTAGCATTTATTGATGATATTGTTTTAGCACTAACATTCTAATCGGATGTTGTTGTTGTTCCAATATTTACATACTGATGTTGCAGAAGATGTTCTAGTATTTGCACATTGATTTGACAAAAGATGATTCGGTATTCACATACTAATGTTGTAGAAGATGATCTAGTACACACAGAAGATGATTCAATATCCACATACTGGTGTTGTAGAAGATGATTTAGTGTCCACATACTGATGTTGCACAAGATGATCCAATACACATAGAAGATGATTCAGTATTTACATACTGAGGTTGCAGAAGATGATCCAGCTGAGATCGATGATGAAGATGTATGATGGTGTTCCAAAACTTCCTATGACATATAGAGACTCACCGATCAGATGTATAGTTGTGGTAGTAGTTTCTACCTTGGTTGAATACCTTCTTAGTTAAGAGGGAGTGCTGAAGTATTGTAACTTTGAAAGATATTCTAGATGTATTTATTATATTCCTCCACCAGGAGATGAGGTTGGTCATGTAAGAGTCATTGAAAGAGTCAATGTAAATCTCTGGATGCAAGTCGGGTCAGTGGTACCCAAGTGCCATTATAATAAATATTATTTCTGGTGTCTTGCTAGACAAGTTGGCCATCTTAGGTCCTAGGTCAAGTCAAGTGACAAATATAAATAGGGAGGCACTCCCCTTTATTTGTACACACTCACTCAAGCAAGTTTGCAAGAGAGAGAAAAACAAGTGCGCAAGAAAGAAGAGAGATGCACTTGTCTGCGTTTTACACTGCTCTAATTGAGTTCTATACTGAGGAAGTTTTGTGGGGTTTTCTCCCTTTTGGTTTCCCCAAGAAAAATCTGTGTCTTCTTTGTGTTATTGTGTTGTTTTTTCTTTCAGTGACCCTACTAGTAAAAATTGCTTTAAAATATTATCTGAACAAGAAATTTTAACATTGGATTCACAACACTTCATGGAAGTTGCTTCATGGGGATACAACCAATTTGATATTGGATGCCATATGAAGGAGACACGCGGCAAACGTTGAAGGAGAAACATGAAGGACAAAACAATAGGTCAAATCCAAAAAGCCAAAAGCAGTGTCGAAAATTGCCAAAAGCTTCATTCTCAACGTAATTACGTATGTATGTTCATTGATTCTTGGTACTTAAAGTCTATTTGTACTTAAAGTTTGATACGAGTGATAGGAATAATAGTTTTTACTTCCAATTTACGTTTGCATGGATTGCAACGTGCCTCAAAGTTTACATTTAAAAGCGCTCCAAAAGATATAGGCAGGAATCTATTTATAATTATTTGATTTTTCTTTTTTGGATGCTTGGATCGTTTTCTAATTAGTTGATTTTGGATGTTTACATTGTTTTTTAATGAGTAGTTAGTTATTATTTAGTTTGAGTGGTTGAGTGTTTTGTTTGTATCATATTAAATATTAAAAAAAATTAATAAAAAAAAACTTTTATTAAAACATAGACAAAATTTGTAAAACTCAATTAAATACTTTGTCTTTGCTATGTTCTAACGCTAACAAAGATTTTGAAAGTCTATTTACTTTCTTTAACTACTTTCTTTTTGTATTTTTCTTTTCTTTATAGCTTTGTTTGAGGATATTATCAAATATAATTAAAGGCCACAATTCATTAAACGTTTTTATAAAAGAGTTAACAACTTAGTTGGAGAGAATAAAACTCCATCCCATTAGCTAGGCTCAATTGACAACTGTTTTTGTAATTATTATTTGATAGCTCTTTTAATTAGATTTCACTAAATCAAACTATTTTGTTTAATAAAATTATATAGACAAAACTATCTCTTTTTTTATTATTAAGAAGTTCATAAATTGACACATTCAATTTTTATTTTGAGGCAAAGTTTGTTTTTGATCCACTAATTTTTTCAACATTTTCACGATCTACATTGTCTTAAAATGAGCCAAAATTTCTAAAGGCAAAGTTCCATAGTCAAAGTTATCATAAATAAAACATAATTATAACTTTCTACAAAATTTCTACTTAGTTGGAAAATAATTTATGCCTTAAAAAATGAGTTTGTCGGCCTATTAATGAACTCATTTTAATCACTAGTCAAAGTTTTATGGTCAAAGTTGTCATTAATAAGACATAATTATAACTTCCTACAAAATTTCTACTCATTTGGGAAAGAATTTATGCCTTAAAAAAAATAGTGTGTCCCCTGGTTAACATACTCGTATTAATAGCTAGTCCACTTTACATTAAATTTTATTAAGTCACTCTCCAAGACACACTAATCCTTCTATACAAAGTGAACTTTTATTATTCAAGGCATTTTATATAGACATATTACATAAATTTTTAGCCTTGGAACCAACAAGCATAAATGATAGTTTTTCTTATCCTCTAGCACACTTCCCCATTTGGGAGGCTTTTTTTTGGATCCACAAATATTAAATCATGAAGAATGTGGAAGCACATAACTCCCAACTTATGCATTCCAAATATAATTCCAAATATTTTTCTTTACTTTATCCGCACACACTATCTTTTTTATGTTCTCACTTTCTGACAAAGATTATGAAAGTCTAATTGTTCTCTTTCACTACTTTCCATACCTTATATTTTTTTGTCTTTTAAATCTTTGTTTGAAGTATAATCAAATATGATTAAAGATCAAAATTCATTAAGTGATTTTATAAAAACAAATTAAAATTTTAAGTTCAAGTGTAGAAAACATAACATTAAATAATAAACAAGTCAAATTTCGGTAGAGAAAACGAGAGGGGTTTCGTTTGCTTGGCGGCCCAGGATCAAAACTCGTTGCTCCTGGAAGGCGACATTTAAATCCAACTATGTTAAGGGTTGGTGCGTCCAGGCCGAGTGCAATCCTTGAATGATTTTTTATGGCTTAGATGTCCCTGGATCGTGGTTTCTCAGATTAAAGGTTCGCCCAACAAGTCACAGGGCATTTAACCAAAAAAAACAATAATAGGTAATATAATAATAATAATAATAGTTAAATCATTTACATTAAAAAGGAACAAACTTTCAATGAGAAGGTATTAGTAGGCCTATATAAAGGCCCAAGCATTGTAATTTTTAATTATCAATTATTATATCATCTTATTATTCATTATCAAAATGTGGGTTGTCAAATATCTCTTGGTATTTTAGATTATTACGGGCGTCAAAGAAGTTTTTACGTTTCATTGGTATCAGAGCCAACCCTTCCTTGGGTTTGTGCTCATTCCACATTTTAGCCAAAGTTTCAGATTTTGTCTAGTAATTTTCATAGATTCTCTGAGTTCAAAGGTATTTAGCCATAAGCCCTCACACTTTCACTTTGCCACGTTGTCATTCCACCTGTACCTGCACACCTTCCCCCTTGGTTGTGTTATCATCCACCTGCGATCTCCATCCAACACTCATCCACGCTCACTCCTTACTCCAAATTTCCTTCCCACTCTCCACCACTTCATAGTAGTTCTCCACACTTCCTCTGCTCCTACTCTTCACTTTCAAGAAAATCCCTCTCCCCAATCCTGTGCCTCTCCATCACCACCCACATTCACCTTCCCCGCACTCTTTTGATTCTATTGGGCTCTAGAGTAGAGAAAAATCGATGAGAGGAAGATCGAGAAAGATAAAAATAGAAGTAACTATTAAGTAAAAATATCTAATATGAATTTACAATAAGTCCTTTTGGACTATATAAGCCTTTTTAAGTGACTGTTCATATAGTCACAATGTTTCATAAAATGTTTTGGTTATATGTGTGTGTGTGTGTGTGTGTGTGTGTATCTATGTATGTATGTATGTATTTTACATTATTACTTATTTATATTGTTATATAATATATATTTTAGTTATTATATGTATTATTTAATGTATACAACATTGCCCTCTTCTTTTAAGACGATTTGTCCTCAAAGCATCTAAATGATGGATGTTGTTGAATGAACTTCTCAGTTTCCCATGAAGGAACGTTTTCTAGACAACTCTTCCACTTAATAAAGTACTCTTTGATGATGCAAGAACGTAGTCCTCTTTCTTTGATGTTGATGATGGCTACTAGTCCTAACAAAAGTTTCCCTTCTTCATCCAAGGTAGGAAGTGTCATCTGAGCAGATTGATGTTGACCCAACTATTTTTTGAGACTTGAAACATGAAAGACATTGTGAATTCAACCGTTGTCGGGTAAATTCAATTCATTTGCTATTGAGCTAATCTTTCGGATAATTTGGTATGGCCTAAAAAACTTGGGGGATAATTTATTCTTTCCTTGTTTCCTAAGTGACAATTGCTTGTATGTGTGAAGTCTTACAAATATCAAATCTTCTACTTCAAACTCTCTTTCTGTTCTATGTTGATATGCTTGTTGTTTCATACGATTTTTTGCCATAGTTAAATTATCCTTGAGTGCTTGCATTACTTTATGATTTTCTTCTAGTTGAATTTTTACTGCAGGTACTTTTGCATCAACTTGAACACGTTCCTTCCATCTGGGAGGCGCATAACCAAACAAATGCTTGAAAATGTGTCATCTTAGTTGATGTATGATAGGTGGAGTTATACCACCATTATGCATGTAACCATTCTAACCATATGTTCTGCTTGTCAATGTTGAAACTACGAAGGTAAGATTCCACACATTTGTTAACAAATTATGTCTGTCCATTTGTTTGGGGATGATAAGTTGGGCTCACGTTAAGAGTAATCCCAATTTTCTTGCAGAATTCCTTCCAAACATTGCTTGTGAATTTGGAATCTCTGTCACTAATGATGATTTTTGAGAATCCATGTAATTTGTAAATATTTTTACAGAATAATTCAATGATTTGTTTAGCGGAGTCAGTTTTCTTAATACCCATAAAATGTGCATATTTAATTAATCGGTCCACTTCAACCTTTTGTTAGAGCATGTATAATGGAAAGAATTTCCTTATCATACATGGATTTCAACCTTTTATTATTATTGAGCTTTAGGTTTTCAAAATCTATTGGATGACCTTCTTGCATCAAGAATTCTCCTATCCTGAATCCCGAAGCATCACAGTCAAATACAAAGGGTTTTGTGAAATATGAGGTTGCTAATACTAGTGTTGATGACATAATGTTTTTTAATGCTTCAAAACATTTTTCTGCCTCATCATTCCATCGAAATGAATTTTTCTCCAGTAAGTTGTTAGGGGGGTCATCTTATGGGCGTAATTTTTTCACATATCTTCGATAGGACCCAATTAAGCCTAGAAACCCTCGTAATTGCGAGATATTATCTGGTTGGGGATACTTAGTGATTTCTTTGATCTTACTGGGATCGAATTTGACTCCTTCTTGTGATATTATATGGCCAATATAGTCCACTTCTTCTTTTCCAAAGGTGCATTTTGACATTTTTGCAAAAAATTGATGTTCTTCTAAGATGGTTAGTATTTTATCCAAGTGTCGAACATGCTCTCTCCATGTTTTTCTATATATGAGGATATCATCAAAAAATACTAATACAAACTTTCATAAATATGGTTGGTGTTGGAGACATTTACCACCATACACACTCATTTTGGTCAAATTGGCCTAGTTAAACCACTATCCTAAGTATTATTGACATTAATTGACATCAGTGGAGCATTAAATGACATCATCTAGTCACACCCACACCTACCTTCAGTCAAGGAGGCTAACTTATCCTTCTCCTACATTCGGGGAGGCTAACTGGAGCACTCCAGGGGTGATCTGAGTGATATTAATGTACCTAATTGCTAACTGATGGTTACAATCAGTTAAACAGGGAAGTGAAGGTGCCTCCTTTCATTTAATTGATTATTTAATGATTAATTAATGAGCTGGAGTCAACAGGGGTGCCTCCACCAACTTCTGATGTTCAGTTCAACTTCAGTTAACCTCATCGGGGTTCATTGGAGTCATTGAAGTGCTAGCACTTAGTGGTTGGCTTGCTATGAGATGTGTCTGATCTCTTTCAGTTGAGACTCAGTCATTTATTGCACTCTGACTTTAGTTAGGGCTCAGTTGAGTCAATTAAGGTTTTGATTAGTGGTTAACTGGAGTGTTGACTATGGCTTACATTCAATTAAGCTAGACTCACTCATTCAATTCGAATGACCTCCTTAGGAATTTGAATTGCTTCTCATTCATGCTTGTAGCATGACATTGTAATGTAATTTCTCATTCTTTGTGTGAATATATAGAGCGGCTACTCATTTTGTAGACCGATTACACCATTTCATGAGTTATTTGTTGATTAATCTTTGATGAGACTGATGTTTAGTCCCTAGATCAATGTGCAAGATTAATATGGTATCAAATATCAAGGCGGGACGAAGCTCTATCTCTCAAAAACAAGCTTTTTGACAGATTTCTACTTGAAGTTTGAGCAATAGCTCAAAAATCCAACACTGCACCAGAAGCCAAGGCTTACCACTTAATACCCCAAGTACAGAACTTGTTGATCAAGCTTGCTTGATTGACTATGCTGGGTGTGATGAAAGACTAAAATGTGCAGGCTGTCTGACCTTACATTGCCCTTTCTGTTTTGATTTTTAGGTTTTCTACAGGTGAAGCATTCGCTCCAGCAGATCTAGATGGCCTCCTCAGTAGATATTTTGACTCCATACAATTTCCACTCATGGAAAGGTGATATGGAGATTCAGCTGCACTCCAGAGGACTTTTTAGAGTCACCATGGACACTGAAGATGAGCCTGGTTCAGCCATAGAAAAATCAAGACTCTTGAACAAGAAGGATGAAGCCTTTGGTTTCTTGTGCCTCTCTATTTCCCGGGATCTTCTTTTCCATCTTGCGGGATTGAAGACTCCAAAATAAATATGGGACAAATTGGAAACTCTATATGGAAAGCATGATGACTTTAGTGTTTACCAGCTTGAAAATGAAAATGTCTCTCCAGCCCTCCAATTTCGAGACTCTAAATGATTTTTTCACAAAGTTCAAGCATACTGTTTTACTCTTGAAGCAATGCAAAGTGGAGAAGGAGGATGATCAGCTCATCCTCGCCATACTCTCCAAGCTTGGGGCTAATTATTCAGTTTTTGTTTCTACATTCCATGCAGGGAATCTCACAACCCCTGGATGGAAGATGCCTACACTCAATGCCTTCATTGAGTCCCTAACAAGTGAACATGACAAGCTTGTCCAGATGGGGATCATCAGATCTTCCCATGATCAAGCCCTCCATGTCTCTGGGCCCAAAGATTTGAAGGGTAAAGGAAAGCAGCAGAAGAACCCAAAAACTAAATTTGATGCTCCTAAACCTAGAGTTGAAAACCAGCAGCATGATGAGTCTTCTGGTTCAAGGAAGAACAAAGGAAAATGGCACCATGGAAAGGAAAAATTCAAGTGTTCTTATTGCGGGAAGGGCTTCAACCCTGAAAATGCCTGCATGAAGAAGAATCTTGATGAAGAAACCTCTCTCCTTGAGAGAAATCACATCAATCTTCAGGAGAACTTTCGAAGGAGAGATCAACAAGATCAGGAACCACAACATGAAAAAGGTCATGCTCTCATGGCAAGCACTTCGAAGTCCTAAGCACTCTTGATTGATTCTGGATCTTCGAACTGCATGATGGCTGAAAAAGACTCCTTTTCATCCTTGGAGACCGGAAAATCCATCCCCATCCACATGGGAGATGACTCCACCATCATTTCAGAAGGACAAGGTACTGTTGATCTTGAAAATGGATTTTTTTCAAATGTTTTGTATGTACTGTCTCTGGCATCAAATCTCCTCAGTGTCTATCAGATGACACATACAGAAGTGCCTAAGAGAGTTTATTTCAGCCCAAATTATGTTGAGATAATAGAAATTGCATCCGGGAAACTCATTTCTAAAGGCCTTGCAAACCATCATGCAAAAGCCTATGAGTTCTCTCACTTTGTTGCAGATGCAAAGCCCACCGCTCTGCTAACTCATGGAAATGAGGTTAGTAGGCTGTGGCATGAGAGGTTTGGCCATCTTAATTTCAAATATTTGCAGCAATTACAGAAAAACTCCATGGTTGAAGGCCTCCCGATCATCAAGGCCACCACGGGAATTTGCAAGGGTTGTGTAATTGGAAAAGATCCTGAGCACAAGTTTGATCGGGGGAAGGCAAACCGAGCTACATGCATATTGGGGCTGATACATTCTGATATCAGAGGTCCGATGCCTGTCACATCCATGAATGGATCAAGGTATATTCTGACCTTTATTGATGATTTTTCAAGGTACACATGGGTCTTCTTTCTAAAAAAGAAGTCTAAAGTAGTTGAAATTTTTTCTGAATTGAAGGCCTTGATCGAAAATGCCTCTGGGCTTAAGATCAAGATCTTGAGATCTGATAATGGAGGGGAGTATGTCAGTAATGAGTTGCTGCACATATGCTCCCAAAGTGGTATTCAGGTCCAACATTCAATTCCCTACACTCCCCAACAGAACGGAGTAGCGGAAAGGAAGAATCGGTCTCTGAAGGAGATGACCACCTGTATGTTGGAATCAAAGAAGCTTGCTGCAAATTTGTGGGCTGAAGCCATGCATACTACAGCATACATTCAGAATAGGGTGCCACACTCTTCTGTGAAAGGGAGGACTCCTTTCGAAGCATACTTCGGAAATAAGCCGGATGTGTCGAACCTAAGGTTGTTTGGGTCCACTGCATGGGCCTAGATTCCGCTTGATAAAAGAAGGGCTTTGCAACCACAAAGCATAGAATGTCTATTTATTGGGTATCCTAATGAATCTAAAGGTTTCAAGCTGCTGGATATCAAGACCAAACAGATCATCATCGAGAGAAGTGTCAAGTTCGATGAGCCTCTTCAGGAGGTGGAACTAGTGAAGGAGAAAACTGCTGAATTTCCTTCCTATTCTACTGAATATTTGGATGATGAAATTGGGGGTGATGACCCTGGTTTGGATCCTCTAATTTCTGATATCAGTGTGCAGAAATCATTAGATGCTAAATCAAAACCTGAAGTGCAAAATCATCTTCCTACATGGGCCCAATAGACACTCTCCTCCGTAGGAGACAACATTGGAAATCTCGATGATCCAAGGAGAACCCGATCTGATTTCCAAAGAGCAGGTATTGCGCTCTCTTGTTCTGATAATTTGTTGTTTGAAACTTGCTATTTGATGATTAGATCAGATCCAAAATCCTACTATCATGCTCAGAAGGATCCGAGATGGCAAGTTGCCATGGATGAAGAGATGATTTCTCTTCAGAAAAACACTACTTGGGAGCTAGTTTCTCTTCCTCTAGGAAGGAAATTGGTTCAATGCAAGTGAGTGTTTCGGACCAAGGTTGTTGCTGATGGAAGCACCTGCAAATATAAGGCAATGCTGGTGGCAAAAGGTTTCTCTCAGGTCCAAGGTGTGGACTACCATGAGACCTTTGCACCGGTTGCAAAAATGGACTCCATCCGCCTTGTTTTGGCAATTTCAGCATCCAAGCACTGGGAAGTGCATCACATGGATGTTAAGTCAGCCTTTCTGCATGGAGATATTCATGAGGAGATATACATGAAGCAGTCTGAGGGCTACATCACTGATGCATCTTTGGTTTGTGTTACCAACTTTTTTGTACCATAGTTGGGTTACCTGAGGATCCGCTGGTTGACAGACATGTTCAATGTCTGATTCCAGTGTATCAGTTGATCCATCTTCATGTCTAGCCAATATTGGCTAGTCGATTTTTCATTTGAATAATTTTGACCATGGCCCCGCGGGGTTTGTAATAAAATGTGCTAGTAGGGTATTTTTTGAGTGGTTTGGTCTCCTGAGGCGTAGAATCTCAAATAAGGTATTCTAGGGAGTTTTTTGCCCTTGAAAATTATGCTTTGCCTATAGCCGAGTATAATTGACGAGGTTTTCTCCTGCTTCCTCCAAAGCTGGAATGCCCGATGTTGAATTCTGGGCCTTGGGGGGTTATTAGAGCCCAACTGAGTGTTATAAACCTACTAGGCATTATTTGAGTAGAGTATGGTCTTGTCCTAAGTCATCAGGACCTTTAAATTTTTTTCGATTTTTTTTTTCGAATGGGAAATTTTTTTATTTTTAACTTTTTAATCATTTTCCTAAGTTTTTTGGGTTAATTTTTCCATAAATTAAATGGAAAAAATCTGTTTGTAATAATTTGGTCATCCGAACCCCATTTTCAGTGATTGAAGGCTCTAACCTTAAGCCAAAAATCATGCTTGATCGGCTAGCCAGTCAGATCCAACTTTTGGATCATTAATCACACACATAACACCCTTTTTCTCAAAAAAGTCATTTTTGAGGAAACAAATGAATTTTTATTAAAAAGTGATTATTTTGTAGAAAAATAAAATTCTCCAAATTAATCCAAATTCAGCAAAATAAAAGGCCAAATGAGATCTCACCGGGCATTAATGAGCATTGGAGTTAACAGAAGATAGTTTCAGTCAGCATTCAATGGCATAAATGACATCTCTACCTAGCAATTGTGCCTCCTTCATTCAGGCTCACGAATTGGGTGAGGTGGACAATATTCATTGGTTTGGTGATTTTTTCAAGGCAGAGAGTTGAGTGCATTCCTTGTTATGTGCTAACCCTAAGGGTTTGGCACTCATCATACCTACTTGCAGCTACCACAGGGCTTACCTTGCGCCTCCTTCAAAGCTCACATGTCTCCTTCAAAGCCTCATGCTTCCTCTCTCAAACCTCATGCTAGCACACGTGGGAGGCTCTCATTCGATGGAGGTTGGGGTGTAGGGTTGGGAGTGGGGGTGCCTTGCCTTGGTGGAGGCCTCCCCTCACTCCTAGCTTTTCAGATTTGGGTTTGGACTCTCAGTTGTGTGCCGAGCCGGTTAGTTTTGGTTTTTTGGTTTTAGGGTTTTTGCACTCTCTCACTGTATAAATAGAGGCTCTTTCAACTCTATTAGGATGGAATTTTGTAGAAGAGTTACTCTGAGAAAATTGTATCAAGCATTTGCTTTGAATTGTTAATAAAGATTCGACTTTGGAGGTCTATGAGCTCTTGGATGTGGTAGCTTTTTAAATGGTTGAAGTGATATTGTCTCTAACCCCTATTTCTTTAATACTTGTATGAGATCAATTGTTTTTGTTAGCTCAAGAAGGCCATTGTTGGCACAGTAGAACAATCATTTGTAGTTTCAATTTGATCGTTTATGCGAAGTAGATTAGTATCTTGATGGACATGAGTAATCAGTATATACTTAATGTTGATCATGATTTGATTTTCTTAGCATACTAGCATGTTATTTTGATCTCACATTTGTATTAAGTTGTGGTGTGTTATCAGGATTCACAGGTTGAAGAGGGGTGTGAGCTCAACTACTTCTATCCCAGGCTTCAAGAAACCATTTGAATATAACGCTTTCATTGCAGGACCTACAGGGATCTTCTTCTTTAAAATACAAAAAGAAAGTTGGGAGTCTAATTCTCTCTCTTTGGTTCCATCCGTAAAATTAATGCTCTTTTGGTTACTGGTCACTTAGGAAGCCCTAGTTTTATTTTTTAAACCTTTAGGCTTCCTTCCCATTGCCTTGTTTTCCTTGCCTCTACTTCTTATTCCTCGCTGCCCTCTTTTTACTTTAGTTTGCAGCCCCTTTTCTTCTTCTTGGACAACCATCTTTTGCCCTAGTTTTGGTCCCTTTTTGCCCTAGTTTTTTTACCCTAGCTTTCTCTTTTTTGGGAAGCCTTCTTTTGATTGTTCGCTGCCCTATTTCTTACTGTTTTGCAGCCTTCTTTTTGCTTTTGGACAACCCCCTTTCTCACCTTTAGGACATCCCTCTTCCTCATCTTTTCTCTCTCCTCTTCTTTGGTTTTTCTTCTCTCTTTTTCCTCTTTTTTCATTGCTGGTTTTTGTCCTCTTTTTCAAAATTTTAGTTAGTAGTTTGTCTTTAAAGTATTAACTAATGCATAATGTGTAAATTGTTTTAAGCTCTTATTTGTAGGATAAACCAAAAAATCCCAAAGTCTATAAGCAAGCAAGAGGACAAGCAAGAAGTGTAGAAGAACAAAAAGACTTTTCCCCTCTTCTTCCATCCCTTTCTTCCCTGTTCTTCCAAGAAAAGGAAAATAACAAGTCAGAAAATTGTAAATTAATAAAAAACGAGTGGGATTATGGCTCCCACACCCTTCTTCCCCCACTTGGGGGAAGCCTGTATCATCTCATTTTCAAGTTTTTCCAATTTGATTGCTAATAGTAGAGTAGTGTAGTATAACCATCTAATCTTAGTTAAGAAGTGCATATTTGATTATTCGGTTGTTCATAAAACAAGTTAAGAAATATTGTCTTGATTATTCATGTTGAATGTGGCATATTTATTGTAGTATACTTACCCCCTTGCTTTCCCGATTAGGGCCCTAAGAAGCCTGAAAGAGAATTTTGGGTAGATCTTTGTCTTTTTTCCATTAAGTGCTTAATCAATTAATCGGTAAGTAAGACTCTTGAACTTGCAGAAACACAAGTCAAGAGAACTCTCTATCGGAGAGCATCCTTAGTCTTGCATAATCCTTGCATTAGGCATTTAGATTAGATAAGAATCTTGAACCTCTGTCATAAGACAAGGTCAAGAGCGCTCTTTGTAGGAGAGTTTAATTAATTAACTTAATAAAACTTTCAACACACACACCCCTCTAATTAATTAACTTCGTTGATCATCCTTCACCTAGTATGCTCTGCCAACTTTCAGGATGGGATCGTACTCAGAACGATGAACGGACCTGTTAAGTTCGCACAAGAGAAACATAATTAAAGTTTTACCCCATAATCAACACATCAACATTGTCTCGACTAAATACTTGGGAAAGTGGGCAAATTCCAAGTGTGGGCGCCGGGAAACCCAATCTGGACACAGTTGGTTAAGTTATTGAACACCTAGCTGTGATTCCAGACAGGTCCGTCATGTCTTTGAACAGATCCATTGAAGGTATTTCTAGTTAGGATTTCCAGACACCTTAAGCAAGATCACCATTAAAATCTTTAAAACCTACCAAGAGCATTCGCACAATCTAATACTCACTAGCTTAATTCCTAGACTTTTCATTTTATTCGTGCATTTGCATTGACTCCATAAGGCACTGGTCCTTGGTTAAAGTTGAATAATTATCTATCTTAATCAATCATCTGTGGTTCATTTTAATTGCTATCCCTGAATTCTTAGTTAAAAGTATGGAATCTTTGCTTATCTGTGTAATCTCTTGTTAGCAACGTGGATTGCTTTTGATTAATTGTCATTCTCATAATAAACAAACACTTCTAATCATAAAAAAATCCTAAGTAACACCCATCCACATCTGTAAATAAGTAAAACACTTTAACAACTTAATAGCATTAGAAAACTCTTTTGTAGGGACTACCCCCCTTGGCTTCGTTAGGAGTTAGCCTAAACGGAGGAGCTAGGAGTACGTGACAGTACCTTGCTCTGTGATTGGCCCCAAGGTCACACCTCTCCCACTTTCCTAAGTGAGGAGAAAACTTTCAATTGATTTCTGCTATTGGTGTGCAATCGGCGGACAACAGTTTGCAAGCTAAAGAAGTCACTATACGGGTTAAAACAAGCCCCAAGAGAGTGGTATTCCAAGATGGATGCCTTCCTTCTCTCGCAAAAATTTCAAAGGTGTAGATCATATCCAAATGTGTATTTACAACAGTCTGATGGTCATATAATTATCATTGTTTTATATGTTGATGACTTACTAATCATAGGTAGCACAGTTGCCTCCATTTCAGCCTTCAAAATTGCTCTCCACAATGCCTTTGAAATGAGTGATTTGGGGCTCCTAAAACAATTTTTGGGGCTCAAAATTGAGCAAAATTCTGATGGGATTATGGTCACTCAGTCCAAATACATTTCAGAACTTTTATTCAAGTTTAACATGGCTGATTGTAGGCTTGCACCATTCCCTTTCCTTTCAGGGATCAGCCTTGAAGAAGGAAAAAGCACACCTCCCATGGACTGCACTATCTATCGAGAACTGATTAGTAGCTTGTTGTACTTGACACATTCCCACCCTGATATTTTTTATGCCATGAATGTTGTATCAAGATATATACAGCAGCCTCATGATCTTCATTGGAAGGCAGCCAAGAGGATCCTCTAGTATATTCAGGGAACCAGGACCTACGACATTAACTATGCTGCAGACTCCGAGCTAGAGCTGGTTGGATACACAGATTCCGATTAGGGGGGTGATTATATTGATCGAAAGTATACTTTCAGATATGTATTCATTTTTGGTGGTGGCCCCATTTGCTGGTATAGAAAAAAGCAGGCTACCATAGCACTATCTTCAGCAGAGGCCGAGTATTGAGGAGCGGTGAATGCTTGCATCTAAGCAGTTTGGTTGCAAGGCATTCTTTCAGAGTTTGATCTTAGTAGTACTTTGTCCACTGTCCTCTTTTGTGACAGTCAAAGTGATATTAATATTTCCATAGATCCAGTTACTAGGTAGAGGACCAAGCATGTAGAGATCCACATGCACCACATCAGGGAGCTAGTGCATGACAGGACCATCATTCTGTAATATTGCCCGACTAATGAGCAAATTGCAGACATCTTCACCAAGAGATTTTCAGAAAATAAGTTCACTTACCTCCATTCACTATTGGGTTTGAGTTCATCAAGGTGATCCATACTACTTTCAGTGTTCAACTTGAGGGGGGGTTTTTTCCCCACTAGGTTTTTCCTCTTTTCCTCACTTAGTTTGTTTTGAGCATTGTTTCAGTTTCAACATTGTACACGATGACCTATGGCCTTAGTTTCCAGGGCCCTAGCATTTTTATGCATTTTTTTTTCTAACTCCTCCTGAGTATAGCTTAAGGGGGGGTGTTGGAGACATTTACCACCATACACACTCATTTTGGTCAAATTGGCCTAGTTAAACCACTATCCTAAGTATTATTGACATTAATTAACATTAGTGGAGCATTAAATGACATCATCCAGTCACACCCACGCCTACCTTCAGTCAAGGAGGCTAACTTAGCCTTCTCATACATTCGGGGAGGCTAACTAGAGCACTCCGGGGGTGATCTAAGTGATATTAATGCACCTAATTGCTAACTGATGGTTACAATTAGTTAAACAGGGAAGTGAAGGTGCCTCCTTTCATTTAATTGATTATTTAATGATTAATTAATGAATTGGAGTCAACAGGGGCGCCTGCACCAACTTCTGATGTTCAGTTCAACTTCAGTTAACCTTATCAAGGTTCATTGGAGTCATTGAAGCGCTAGCACTTGATGGTTGGCTTGCTATGACACGTGTCTGATCTCTTTTAGTTGAGACTCAGTCATTTATTGTACTCCGACTTCAGTTAGGGCTCAGTTGAGTCAATTTAAGTTTTGATCAGTGGTTAACTAGAGTGTTGACTATGGCTTACATTCAGTTAAGCTAGACTCACTCATTCAATTCGAATGACCTACTTAGGAATTCAAATTGCTTCTCATTCATGCTTTTAACATGACATTGTAATGTAATTTCTCATTCTTTGTGTGAATATACAGAGCAGCTACTCATTTTGTAGACCGATTACACCATTTCATGAGTTATTTGTTGATTAATCTTTGATGAGACTGATGTTTAGTCCCTAGATCAATGTGCAAGATTAATAGCTGGAACAATTCATTCATTGTGGCTTGGAAGGTGGATAGAGCATTAGTTAGCCCGAAGGGCATTACTTTGAAATCATAATGGCCCTCATGAGTATGAAAATCAATTTTGGCCACGTCTTCTAATATAACCCTGATTTGGTAATATCATGATCTTAGGTCTACTTTCGAGAAGTACTTAGCTCCTTGAATTTCATCCATCATCTCATCGATGACCAGAATAGGGATTTTATTCTTAATTGTGACCTTGTTGAGTCATCTATAATCTATGTACAACCTGAAAAACCCATCCTTATTTTGAACTAGCACTACTGGAGTGGCATAAAGGCTCCTGTTCTTTGAAATGACTCCACAATTTTAACAAATCTTGGGTCAACCTCTTAATTTTTGTTTTGTGATCATGGGGATATCAGTATGGTCTCATATTTACTGGATTTCCCCCTGACTCTAGCTCAATTAAGTGCTCCATCTTCTTGTTTGGTGGGAGCTCCATTGGAATCTCTTGGAACACCTTGTGTGGTTTTGGTTTAGCTCTTGTATACCTGGTGGTTTGCAGTCATCTCCTTCGCATGTTAGCAACTCCATCTCTTGACATTGAATTACGTAATCAGGTGCTTCTTTTCGAATTAGCCTTTCCATCTGATGTGATGTAACCAATTGAGTATGGGGTGGTTGGAACCCATTCAACTTGTACTCTTTCCCCATCTAATAGAACTTGATGAAGTGCTCTTGATGGTTAGTGGAGTAAGTACCCAATGTTTACAACCATTGGAATCCCAACACAACGACCACTCCTCCCAAAGGTAATGCAAGAAGTCATATTCTAGGTTATACTCTTGCATTTGTAATTTAACCTTGTGACATTTTCCCACGTTTCAATCTTCTTGTCGCCTGTTACCAGAACCTTCATGTTTGGCATTAGAAAAACGTATAAGTTGAATATATTAGCAAGATTAATATTAATAAAGTTATGTGAATTGTCTATACCTACGAGAATTGAAACATTGTTGTTTTTTATATGTCCTTTTAGCTTCAGTTTTTGTGGTTGGGATATACCTGTAATTGCAGCTAAAGAGATTTTTGGTGTATCATCTTCTAGTTCTGAGTGGCAGTCATGCTGGGTTCTCGTATCTTTCTCACTTGAATCTTCATATTCAAAAAAAAATTCTTCTTCTTCGACTTCGCAAGCATATTTTTTTTTGGTGTTTTCTCCTTTGCAAACATTTGTGCTTAGGATCCCATTTTTGTTCACAATATTTGCACTTTCCTTCGCTCATCCTTTGGGCTTCTAAACTGGGGTTTTCCCCTTCCCTTAGAAGTGGCAGTGTATACCTTGAAGTTTATATATTCGCTGATTGGGGAGGATTCCTCTTGGAGTAGTTTTTGTCGAAGCTACTTTGAGTGGATTGTTTAAATTTGTTCTTGATGATCTTGGCCTTACGTCTTGCCTTCTCCGTAGTGGAAGTGTTATGTAATTCTAACTCTTACCGAATGTGTGTTATATTTTTATCAATTTAGACAATATTATCTTAGGATATTATCTGAGAGAATAACATGCATAGCAATCAATCACAAGAGACAATAGACACAAATATTTTCCTCTGGGAAACCATAAAGTAGAAAACCCCGCAACTTCCTTAGAGATAGAATAAGCACCAATAGCAACATTAAAACCCAAAGACAGTAAGATGATCTCCGACAGCTTTTCTCTCTCTTATCCCAACTCCTTCTCTCTCACTCATGTGCTACAACTAAGTGTGAGTGACTATGTGATAAATAGAGAGGCTCACTCTGTATTTATACTAGTTTTTGACTTGACAATAACTTACCAGGGCCGAATTCTTTGCAAGAGTCTAATAACCCTAGTGCCCTGAAACTGCAGGGACTTTAACCCTTAAACAATAAGGAGGGTTACCCTCTATGAATTTACATGACTTGTTTACATTATTGATTCTCCTGATAGGAACATCGGGGTATGACATGACTCAATTACATTATAGATACTTCCCGATAGCAACATCGGGGTAAAATACATAAAATATACAAGCGAATACATTTCAAAGTTACAAATACATCAACACTCACTCTTAACTAGGAAGGTATTCTCTTGACACAATTCATTAGCACAATTCTTCTTCTCTGGATCAAGTCTGGATCATCATCAATGCTGGATCATCATTGGATCATCATCAAAGCTGGATCATCACTGGATTATCATCATCACTACTTCCGCTATCTCGATCAATTGGTGCTATCTCTCAATTCTACTTGTCATAGGAATTTCTACATAGCCAACCCTTTTTCATTCTGGTTGTAGGCCTAGCCTCCAGGTAGGTATTCTTTAGCGCTTATATCTCACCCTAGTCAGAAAGGCCCGCCCAACACTTACATATGACCATGGGAGGATCACATCCACCACCATGTCATAAAGGCACGCCCAACACTCACATATGACCCAGTCAGAAAGGCCCAACACTCACATCTAACCATGGGAGGCCCAGCCTACCACCATGTCATAAAGGATCGTCCAGCACTTACATTTGACCCAGTCAGAAAGGCCCAACACTCACATCTAACCATGGGAGGCCCAGCCTGCCACCATGTCAGAAAGGCTCAGCACTTATATCTGACCATGGGAGGCCCAACCTACCACCATGTTGGAAAGGATTAGCACTTATATCTGACCATGGGAGGCCTAACCTACCACCATGTCGAAAATGCTCAACACTTAAATATGACCCAGTCAGAAAGGCTCTGCACTTACATCTAACCCAGTCAGAAAGGATCTACACTTACATATGATCTAGTCAGAAAGGCTCCGAACTTACATCTGACCCAGTTAGAAAGGCTCTACACTTACATCTGACCCAATCAGAAAGGCTTTGCACTTACATCTAACCATGGGAGGACCCGCCTGCCACCATGTCAGAATGGCTCTACACTTACATCTGACCATGGGAGACCCGACCTGCCACCATGTCAGAATGGCTCCTGCACTTATATTTGACCATAGAAGGAACCAATTCTACCATGTCAGAAAGGCTTTCGGACTCATCACCTCCTCTTGGAGGGAACCTCGATCTGGAGAACACCAAGCTTCTCCCTGAAGTACTCAAACTTCACTTTGGCCAATGGCTTGGTCAACACATCAGCTATATGTTCGTATGTCGCAACATACTAGAGCTTCACTGCTCCTCTATGCAACATATCCCTGATATAATGATATTTGATCTTGATATGCTTCGAATTGTCATGGAACACCAAGTTTTCTGACAACTTCACACAACTCTGGTTGTCGCAATATATACAAGTAGCATCCAATTGGAGATCAAATAATTCATATAGTAGCTTCCTCAACCACACTGCCTCACAACTAGCCGAACAAGATGCGACATACTCTACTTCGGCTGTACTTAATGCCACACAAGACTGTTTCCTGCTAAACTAAGAGATCACACCTAATCCCATACTAAAGCAACACCTTGAAGTGCTCTTCCTATCGATGGCACTTCCTGCCCAATCTGAATCAACATAACCTTCCAGGTTAATATTCTGATCCACGTCATACTTGAGCCCATAATCAATTGTACCCTTCATGTACCTCAGAATATGCTTTGCAAGAATCAGGTGAACACATCTTAGATTCGTTAGGAACTAGCTCAATGTGTTCATAGCAAAGAAAATATCTGGTCTTGTATTCATGAGGTACATCAAGGACCCAATCATCTGACGATACATCGTAGCATCAGCCTTCTCTGATGAAGCATCACTCAATAGCTTCAGGTTCGATGCCACAGGTGTGGTCATGGCCTTGCAGTCCGTCATCCCGAACCTCTTCACGATCTCTACTTCATACTTCCCTTGTCCCAGGGAGATTCCATCTGTACTCTGCCACACCTCCATTCCTAGAAAGTAGTGCATCATACCCAAGTCCTTCATCTCAAACTCGGTAGCAATATTCCTCTTTTTATCAGCAATCAACCCATCCACACCTGTTACGAATAGTTCATCTACATATAGTAGGAGTATCACTGGGTTCCCTTCTTGAACCTTGTGGTAAAGGTTGGAATCTGCTTTACTCTTAGTAAAGCCCAAACTAGATAGGAAACTTTCAATTCTACCGTACCATGTCCTGGGTGCCTATTTCAAACCATACAGAGATTTCTTCAATTTACACACATGAGTCTCCCTGTCATGTGTCTCAAAACCGAGTGGTTGCTCCACATACAATTCCTCTTCCACTACACCATTCAAAAAAGCAGTCTTGACATCCATCTGGTGTATCTTCCATTTCATTACTACATCCAAAGCAAGTAATAATCTGATGGAAGTGTATTTGGCTACAGGTGCAAAATTTTCTTCATAATCTATTCCTTCTTTCTGGGAGAAGCGACGAGCCATGAATCTTGCTTTATGTTTCTCTATGCTACCATTTGCAGCATGCTTGATCTTGTAGATCCATTTGGAAGTCACAATAGACTTCGCCTCTGGTCTAGGGACAACATCCCATACATCATTCTTCATGATCATTTGGTACTCCTCGATCATATCATCCTTCCATTCTTTCTTCTCTTCCACTTTTTCATAGTTGGAAGGTTCTTTATCAATGATGTCACATAATAGTGCTACATAACCGGAGCAGGACCTGGTTCTTTTCCTCTCTCTGTGCATTTCTTCTGGAGCCCCATATATTTTTGCACCTTGGATAGCCTCTCGTACCCATGGAGGTTCCCTCTTATGAGGATTCTTCTCTTGTGGTGGATCTACAGGTTCCTGGGGTTCTTCTATTTCTCGATCTTGATCTTGATTTGCATCGTTCATAGTTGTATCTTGAATTCTAGGTACTTTTGTTTCTTCAGAGTCTTCAACTGGTCTCTTTCTATATTTGTTGTAAGCTGAGTCTTCGTCAAATGTTTCATCTCTACTTATGTCGATCTTCTTGAATCTTGGGAAGTATATTCTGTTAGCTTTCGAGCTTTCACTATATCCCACAAATATACCCTTCTTTCCGAAAGGATCTAACTTTTTCCTCTTTTCTTTTGGAATGTGTATGTACACAGGACAGCTAAATATTTTGAGATGGCTGACCTCTGGTTTCTTGCCGAAAAATACTTCTTTAGGTGTCTTGTTCTCGAGAATTCTGTGTGGACTATGTTTCTGTACATACACTGTTGTTCTGGCAGCTTCTTCCCATAGATGCATGTGAAGATCTTGATCATGAAGCGTTTCTCTTGCAGCTTCCATGATCATTCTATTCTTCTTTTCTGCAACCCCATTCTGATGTGGATTATATGGAGTAGTTAACTCCCTCTTAATCCCTGAATATCTGCATAACTCTTTGAATTCATTTGATGTGAATTCTCCGCCTTTTTCTGATCGAAAAGTTTTGATCTACTTTTCTGTGTGGTTCTTGATCAAGGATTTGAATTCCTTGAACTTGTTGAATGCTTCATCTTTTTTCTTCAAGAAGTATATCCATGTCTTCCTAGAACAATCATCAATGAAAGAAACATAGTATACATACCCACTCAATGAACTGTATGACATCGGACCGCATACATCGGAGTGGATGATTTCCAAGATTCCTTTTGCCTTGCTCTCACTACCTGGAAATGTCTTCTTTGTGTTCTTTCCTTTCACATATCCTTTGCAAACACCTTCATGCTTTGTCTGTATTTCTGGAAGACCTTCAACAACTTTGCTTGCAAATGGTAGTGCTCTGTAGTGCACATGTGCAAGCCTTCTATGCCAAAGTTCATTTGGCCCTACTGAGTCATGGACCAAAGCTTGTTTTGGTTGGCCATTCAGTTTGTATAATCCTCCCTCTTGCTCTCCAATCACAACTGCATCATCTATAGTCTTTCCCTTTGGCCACATAAGGACTTGGCCATATACAAATGCAACCCTTATGCCTTTTGCATCCAATGCATATATGGAGAGAATATTTTTCTTTAGTCCTGGTACAAACAAGACATCCTTCATATTCATAGACTTTCTAGAGTCTAACTTATAGGAGGATTCACCACTACCTTTTATTGGATACTGGTAGTCATCCCCAAGTTTCACCTTGTGAGGTGACTCATGTTCAGACAGTTTCACAAAGGATTCTTTGAATCCTGTCATATGTTTGGAAGCCCCACTGTCTATAAGACAATCGTTGCTTCCATGTGTTATAGTTCCCATGAGAGCAGAAATCAAAACATATTCTTCATAACTTGAAGAATCATCACTTTCTTATTTGATTCTCTTTGTGGAAGGTTCATCATCCTCTGCAGCATGAGCATGATGTCTTCTCTTGTTTCCTTTATTCTTGTGAGAGCTATTCTTATTCTTGGGACAATCTCTTGCAAAGTGTCCTCTTTCATCACATGTAAAGCATCTGTATTTATATATATCCTTGTTAGATTTTCTAGAGTTAAAATGCTTACCTTTGGAATGATGATAGTCCCTTTTGCTTTTCTTGGAGTGTAATGTGAGAGATTGATATTCACTTTCCCATGTTTTCTTATCGAGCTACTATCCGAGCTTCTTCTTTTGAGCATTCTTCCCATAGTCTACTGAAGGTGACTAGATTTCTTCTAGCACAAATACATTGAATGAAGGAGTGCCATGATCTAGGGAGACCATTCAAGGTGGTCATCACAATCTCTTCATTTTCCACTTCTTCATCCACTGCTTCAAGTTGTTCTTTGATCTGAGAGACCCTTGTGAAGCATGACTATATAGTCTCTGCATTCTGGATCTTCGCATTCTTCAACTGGCTCCTCAAAGCCATCTTTCAATTTATGTTATTTCCTTCAAATAGTTTGGTCAGGGCATCAAACATTGCTTTGGGTGTCTTTAGGGAGGACACCTGTGGTATGAGGTGATCTTTGATGGAATCAACAATAATCCTCTTAGAAATTACCAATTTCTTTTTGTTTAAGGCCTTAGCCTCATCTCCCTCTGGAACAGGAACCTATTCATTGATGTAAGAGTCCAACTCATTTTCTTCCAAAACCAGGGAAATACTATACTACTAAGCTCGGAAGTTATCAACTCCCTCAAATCTTTTCATCAAGCTTGGTGTGATGAGACATCTTAATTGAGAACCTCAAATGGAAGTACAAAATATTTAGATCTTACCAATTTGAGAAGCTGAAAGCTGGATCTGGAGCTGATCTTCTGCAGTGTTGGTTTTCTGGTTCTAGGGCATATTAGGGTTTGAATTTCCCGGAGTTCTACCCAACAAAAAACTTTGATTTTTGTCTCTGAACTTCGATTTTGAGGAGGAGAGAAATCCTATCTTGGGTTCACTCAAAAATTCCTCTTCAGTGAAAAGCCCTAATTTCCCAATCTAGTGGTAGGTAAAAAATAAAGATGCTCAGAATTAGATTTTGCTTCGACAGAAAGATGCACCCTTCAATGGAGGTTCATCCTAGCCTCCTTTTGCTAATGGATTGTGGAGAGAGAACCAAAAATAATAAGCCCTAATTTTCATAGATGCACAGTGTCTTCTTCTTAGGTTAGCTCTGATACCATGTTATATTTTTATCAATTTAGACAGTATTATCTTAGGATCTTATCTGAGAGAATAACATGCAGAAAATCAATCACAAGAGACAATAGACACAAATATTTTCCTCAGGGAAACCATAAAGGAGAAAACCCCGCAACTTCCTCAGAGAGAGAATAAGCAACAATAGCAGTAGTAAAACCCAAAGACAGTAAGATGATCTCCGACAGCTATTCTCTCTCTTATCCCAGATCCTTCTCTCTCACTCATGCCCTACAATTGAGTGTGAGTGACTGTGTGATAAATAGAGAGGCGCACTCTCTATTTATACTAGTTTTTGACTTGACAATAACTTACCAGGGTTGACTTCTCTAGGAGAGTCTAATAACCCTTGTGCCCCGAAACTACAGGGACTTTAACCCTTGAACAATAAGGAGGGTTACCCTCTATGACTTTACATGACTTGTTTACATTATTGATTCTCCCAATAGAAATGTCGGGGTATGACATGACTCAATTACATTACAGATAATTCCTGATAGGAACATCGGGGTATAATACATAAAACATACAGGTGAATACATTCCGAAGTTACAAATACATCAACAATGTGTAGTTTTACTCCATGTATGTATGTTTGTAGACATTGTTCATCGGTTAGTTATGGAACTCGAGTTTCCAAAGATTCCCATTCACATGTGTACTTATCTACACTACCTTTTTGCTGCAACCTGGTGATCTTGGCAAAGAATTATTTCTTGGTTACGCCTTGAAACCTTCTAAGAAGATCATTTTTAAAGTTATTCCAATTAAAGGAGTAGAATCGGTCCATCATATTCCACCACATGTACCAATTGTATGCATTTCCATCTAACTGCATGGCGACGTACTTAATCTTCTCGCTATCGTAGGGTATGTAATAAATATCAAATTTGTTAAAGAAAATTAACTGTGGAATATATTCTATTTTGTATTATTATTGTTATTACCCCTTCCAGACATGTTGTTCTTCCGATTAGGGATGTCATTGATGCATTTGGTCATGTAAAGTATTGAGATAAAACCTATGTTGTAAGTTGTGTCAGTAGTACCCACTAAAGTATTATTAAAATGTATTTTTGAGTCTTCCAAGGCAAGTCAACCCTGGAAGCAAGGAGAAGTCGTCCCAATTAGGTTATTAGGCTTCTCATCTGATTTGTATAAATAGGAGAGGCAACTCCCTCATTTGGAAAAGCAGAACACTCAAGCAGTTGCACTAGAGAGAGAAGACACAGTTGATCTGGAGGAGATGAAGTAGTCTAGTCTTGTTATTAGGTCTTACATTGTACTTGGTTGAAGTCTGCATAGAGGAAGTTTTGTTGGGTTTTCTTCCCCATGAGGGTTTCCTAGGATAAATATTTGTGTTCTATTTTTTTTCTTCTATGCTTGTTATTCTTTCAGAGATACTTTTGGTTTGGTATAACAACTGTTAAAATCTTAACATGGTATCAGATCTAACTTGAAAGAAGACATTGTGCAACAACTCATCAAACAATATGACAAGCTATGGTTTACTATTCTGGATACCTCCCTCCATAGATCATCTCAAAAAGAAGGTCCACTCAACTCTCCCTAGAAGGGCACATCTTTCTGTCGAAGCAATTTTTTATTCTGAGGATTTTCACTTTTTGACCTATCACTACTGCCGGGAGAAATTAGGGCATCATATTTTTCAAGGTTCTATCGTCAGATTCCAAAAAATCAATTTACGGTCTAGCTCACCTTGGGGAGGCACATATTTTCCTCATCTCAGATCTATAAGTGATCACAGTTGGAAAATTAGGGTTTCCTAGCCAAACCCTAAGTCATGCTAAAGTTGGTTCTAGAAATGTCCTCAAACTGGTAAGTATTATCTCCTATATTTCCATTTGAGGTTCTCTTTCATTAAAGATAACAAACAGTACCAAGCTTGATCAGAATCTTAAGGGAGCAGATAAATTTAGACCATGGAAGTACAGAATCATGCTTATCCTTGAAAAACATGACCTGGATGGATTTATCAAGGAAGATGTCAAGGAACCAGAAGGAGAAGAAGCAAAGGCCAAACCAAAAAAGGATATGATCAAAGTAAAAAGGATCATATCTAAATCTATCAAGGATCGTTTGATCTCTTAGTTATCTTGAAAGAATACTCCTAAACAAATGTTTGATAAACCAACTTAAGGGTGTGAAGATACGGAAGACAGAAACCATACAATCATATTTCTCTAGAGTATCTTAGATCAAAGAACATTTAGAAGCCATCGATGATATGGTTGAAGAAGAAGAAGTGGTGATGACCACTCTGAAAGGTCTCCCTAGAGAATTGGATTCCTTCATTAGAGGAATATGTGCTAGAAGAAAGTTAACCAAATTCAACAAACTATGGAAATAATGTGTACAAGAAGAAGGAAGAATAATCAACAGAGAAGAGAAGCTAAATGACAATGAATATTAGGCTCTAGCTACACACACCAAGAATGGAAGATTCAAAAGGAAGAGTCAATGCTCATCTCCTAGAAGCTCACCTGACTTCAAGAAGAAACCTAGAAGGGATTACTCATCATTTGAATGTTACTCATGTCATAAGATATGACACATTGCTAGATATTGTCCTCTTAAGAAAGATCAGTTTAAGAAGAAGAATTGAAAGTACCATGCCCATGCAACTGAAGCAAATGAACCAGACAAGGAAAGAATCACAAAAAAATGAAGACTCTAGTGAAGAGTATGTCCTAATATCAACTCTCATAGGTGCATTCACTCATGGAAGTGACACATGGCTCATAAACAATGGTGCTTCCAAACATATCAAATGACATAACGATTCACTTGCTTGTCTTACCCAAAACTACTATTATCATAAGGTACAACTTGGAGATGATTATCAGTACCCCATCAAAGGAATGGGAGAATCCTCTTACAATTTAAGAATTGGAAAGATCACGAAGATGAAATAAGCCTTATATGTTCCAGGTTTAAAGAAGAATCTTCTTTCCATCTCAGCATTAGATAAGAAAATGTTTAGAGTTGCCTTTGTATATGGTGAAGTCCTTAGGTGGCCGAAAGGGAAAACAATAGATGATGCTACTGTAATCGGTGTCGAAGAAGGAGGAATCTACAAGTTAACACGACAAATAGATTCATCTCTTATAGATAGCACCATCAGTCCATGTGAACTATAGCACATGAGACTTGCTCATGTAAACTACAAATCATTACCAATTGTGAGCAAGGTAGTCACAGGTCTACCGGAGATCTAGATCGACCATGAAGGAGTATGTAAAGGATGTGCTCAAGGAAATAACACCAAGAATCCATTCCCAAGAAGTAAGAACAAAACAAAGGGGATGTTGGACATTGTACACTCAGATGTGTGCAGACCAATGTCAACCACTTCCTTAAGAGGGAATGTATATTATGTCTCCTTTATTGATGATTACTCTCGTAAGACTCTATCTGAAAAGAAGATCAAGATCTTAAGATCAGATAATGGAGGAGAATTCACTTCAAATAAACTCAATGACTTTTGTAAAGAAGTTGGGATTAAGGGGGAGCTTACCACACCCTATAATCCACAACAAAATGGAGTAGCAAAAAGAAATAATAGATCCATCATGGAAGCAGTCAGAGCAATGATCCATGATCAATATTTTCCTATGCATCTATGGGAAGAAGCAACAAGAACAACAGTCTATGTCTAGAATAGAATATCTCATTGTGCTCTTGGAAACAAAACCCTAGAAGAAATGTTCACTGGTGAAAATCCTGAAGTAAGCCACCTAAATATATCAGGTTGTCCTGTGTACCTACATGTTCCGAAGGAGAAAATATCAAAGTTGGACCCTTCAAGAAATAAGTGAATATTTGTTGGATACAGTGAACAATCAAACACTTATAGAATCTGTATTCTAGGATTATGCCAGATCGAGATTAGTAGAGATGTTACATTTGATGAAGATGCAGCTTTCACCAAATCCAGAAAGATATTTGCAAATGAGGATAATGAAGAAGAGAAGGAGGATCCCAGAGCCACATAGGATATCATACCTCCAGTCAGAGATATTGAAGAAGCTCCTATACAAGAATATCACGACCTTGAAAAACCTCAAGGACTTATGGAAACACCCCAGAAGATGATATAAACAAAAAGAAGACCAGCTCGTGTTTGAGATGTAATCAAAGAAGCAGAAATATATGGTGCACCAAAAGGAAGGAAAAATACAAAGAATCCATTCAAACTATGTAGCACTAGTGAGCAACCTTGTTGATGAAGAACCCACATGTTTTGAAGAAGCTTCAAAGAGGAAGGAATGGATGCAATCCATGATTGAAGAATACCAGTCAATAATAAAGAATGATGTTTGGGATGTGGTGCCAAGACCAAAGGACAATTCAATAGTTTCTTCAAAATGGATTTTCAAGTAAAAGCACTCAGTAGATGGCAGTATTGAAAATTTCGAAGCAAGATTTGTCACACGAGGATTTTAACATAAGGAAGGATTTGATTATGAAGAAACTTTTGCACCGATAGAAAGATATACTTCTATCAAAACTATCCTTGCCTTGGAAACCAAGATGAAATTGGAGCTACATCAAATGGATGTCAAAACAACCTTTCTAAAGGGAGTCATAGAAGAAGAAGTATATATTGAACAACCACCAAAATTTGAAACCCATGACAAGGAAACACATGTTTTCAAATTAAAAAAAGCTCTATATGGGTTAAAACAAGCACCCGGAGCATGGTATGGAAGAATTGATGGATTCATAATGAATTTGGGATTTACCAAATGTAACACCCCATTTTGACATTTCTACCTGAACTACTATTATATGTTGTATTTGTTTGATTGTGAGACCTCGTCGGTTTGACGACACTGTGGACATATGGTTCTATTATTTTGCCGATATATATATGTGTGTGTGTGATGATAGTATTATGGTCGGTATTCATGTTTAGATATGTATCATTTGTTAATTATGCCAAATATATGGAAATTACTGAATGATGGGTACGTGGATACCGTTACAGATATATGTTGAAATAATGAATGTTATGCCAGGTGCATGGCGAATGAATCAGTTTATTGTTGTCATGTTATGATGAGATATATGTGTACATATCGAGTATTATTCACGATATCCTATATTGTATGTCGAGGACTAACTTACAGGTTGAAACGGATAAGTGATAGCTGGATCCTACGAGGTGGGAGGACCTCGGGGACATGGACTTATAAAGATAAAATGGTATGCGAATGATGCATTATTTACTTTCATATGGCTATTATGCTGTTTATTATGATGTATGTTATGACATGGGTGGGGTAGAGTTCCAAGAAACTCAACCGCCCAGATCGGTTATACGATGACAGACCGAGTACAAGTGCCACGCTGTTGTTATGTTGAGCAGACATAGTCCCTTGTTCCATTAGGGGGGTGGAGGATTTACCCACCGTTTATCCCCGAAACCCAGAGTCATGGGAGGGATATGCTACGGCGCGCTCCCTGAGGTGTGTGATGATGACTGGTGGTTCCCTGTTGGGGAAGCTTGGTCGATGTGGTCGACAATTCCGCTTACGGGTTCTAGCTGGAACCAGTCATGGCTTGACATTCCAGGGTAGTCTAGCAGAGGACAGGATAGGATGTAGAAGTTAGTAATGATGTAGGTAGATAGATGTAGCATGAAGTAGGGGTGAAAACAAGATCTAACTGTAGGTGTGTAAAACCCTTGATTAGTATGTGTCGTAAATTAGTGATGTATGAATTGTCGTAACATGGATTTCAGTAAGCTAATGGATCATAACTTGTAAACTATGCTAAAACATGTGTCAGTAAATAATAAAGTTCCTTGATTATGATTGATGTATGAGAATTATTACTTTTAGTGTACTTACGTGAGGAATGTAAGCAGTAGCTACGCTTACATAACTTGCCTACATATTATGAATTGCATGAAATGTTGTTGAGTAATAATGTCAATTAGTGTCGCTAAATATTAATTACTGTCGTTAGTAATTAACTATTGTTGATCAATGTAAACGATGTCGATTAAAGTTAATAATGATGATTAGGATTAATTAGTGTTGATAAGACTGCTATTAATTTGATTGTAAGTTTTAAATAAATGTTCATAATGATTAAAGTCTCTTAATAATATTATTATTAAAATAATTGTCAATTGAGTGTGAATGTCGATTAGTTAGTCCTACTAAGGCTAATATTAACTTGTTTATAAGTGTTAAATAATTATGAATTATGTTAATTAAGTTTAACTATAATTAAGGTTTGACTAGTAAAGGTGGTAAATATTTCCATTAATGATCATTGAGATTAATTAAAAATAATTTGGATAAGGTAATAAATAAATATTAAATAAAAAGGATTAAAGTCAATTGAATTAAAAGTTATGGTTGGGAAGTGACCCAATCAACACCTTGCAATATTAATTTAATATTTAAATTTGTCCAAGTCAACTTAAATTATTTCAAATTAATCCAAGTCCAAGTTGAGGGCTCAAATGGTAGATGGAAGGGGGTTGGATAAAATTGATGATGAAGATAGGGGTAGTAATGGGGGAGGTTGGAAAACATGGAGATAAAAGGGAGAAAGGAGGGAGGAGAAAGGGGGATCGTTACCTTAGTTTTTTTGAGAAGTTTGGGAGAGAAAGCTGCAAAGAAGGGTTTCTTGTTGGAGATTTTGAGGGGATACAATAGCTGAGGCCTTGTACTCGGTTTGGGCTCGGGGGTCCAAAGGGGTACCTTTGGAGCTGGGTGGTCGGCGAGACCTCGCCAGTTGGCAGGGTGGCAAAACTGGTTGGGCTGGTTGAGTTTCAGAACTTGGGAAGGACTTTTGGCTGCAGGGAAAAGCAAGGAGAAACGGCAAGCAAGGACAGCAACAAAGGTGGATCTACTAGCTACCTACAGGTATTTTCCAGCAGTTTATATGGCAATTCTGTTTATTAAATATTAAAGGTTTATATGTTGTGATCATCCTTGCTACCTGCACAATTAAACAGTAAATTGTTAGAATAGATAAAACAACATTTTGATTTTCAAACTGTATATGTATATAGTTAAATTCTTGACTGTAAATAAAAAAAACTAAAGGAGACCCAGTAGGGGGTTCTACACATGGTATCAGAGCCATGGTTCCAAATCTGGAACCATAGGGCTTACTACAATTGATATAACTACAACTGAAATAAAACATGAAGAAAATGTGAGAAATAAACAAGCCATCTAGCCAAACCCCTTAGATTCAAGATCAAGTTTTTTTTTTAAGTATATCAATAATTATATAAAAACAGAGGCATTACATGAATCAAATGACTATCTATGACTCCATAGTTTAAGTCAAACTCTGTGAATTGCCATACTTTCTAAGATGGACAAAAATCCCCACCCCGTAGGAGAAAACAGGGATGATGTACTAATCATTCCAACCATTTCCAGAATTTGACCATTAAAAGAAATGACAGACTATATACCAATACAGACAAAACAGACCAAATCAAAAAAAAAAGAGCAGGCATAACAACTTAACACCAACGAATTATGGGACCTGGTTTCCTAATCGGCAAGTTGAATCATCCTTCCACCGGTTGCCCAATCTAGTCCCCTGTAGAATTCGTCTTTGGAAACAATGGAATTCCCATTTTATTGTCCATTGCATCAATCTTCATGTGAATGAGACTCAACAAATCCTTCCAGAACGCTACCGGAATTTCATCACAACAATATGATTAAAGAATCGTTGGTTGCACATATACCATGTCTCCAAACGGCGAAACAAGAGTTGAGTGGCCCCAAGCAACATAGCCTGCATTTATGTCACGAGCAGGTGAACATGTAGCAACATAGACCTGATTATCGACTGCCCTGCTAATGTCAACGAGTTGATACAAATCACCATGTCGCTGCTTTGCAAATGGCATATTCATCCTTCTTTCCTCTATTCGCGAATAGTCAATATCTGCTATGATTGTTGCTTCTTCATGCTCCATTGTTGCCTCAATTTCTCCAATGATTATCGACTGCCCTGAAATCAACAATGATACTACAAGTGCTGGAAAAAAAATGGATGAAAGAGAAATATTGTTTTATTCTTTTATACATTCAAAAGATTGTATGTATGATAAGATTTATAGAAATAGACAACCTCTGAAACAGTAAATAGTGAACATGAGATGGAGCGAAGTAGGTTTAATATCTATGTTTTGAATAATTGATTTAATGAGCACAGATCTATACAAAGGAGCAATATATCTTCTGCAGTACAAATATCTTTAAAACAGAATTTTGAGTACCATGAGATGATAATGAAAAATAGTGAACAGAAATACAATAAATAGAGCATCTAAATTATGATGAAAAGTAGTGACAACAATGGAAAAGATGGAATACTTATGTATGCAATTGAAAGAAAAACCTCTGAGTTTTATATTACCAATCTAATGTAGAAGAACATAACTAAAATAAAATCAACAGTCTGTAAACAGGAATCAAACCCTGGTGGCCTCGGAAACATGTTCGGCCCAACCAGCTGCGTTGTCTCCTTAGAAACAATTGAAAACACGTTCTAATCAGAATAGAAGAATTATCTGTAGAAGATGTCTTCCCTGCAGAGTATAACGTGTCATACGACAGGATGCCCTTCGATTTTATTGCAATTATTTACCAGCAGGCACAAATATTGTAGTTTGTGCAGTTTGTTGTATTCCATGTTTAATGCAAAAGCTTTTCAAAGTCAAATGTTGTAAAGACAGTTAAACAAACATAGTTAGATAAGGATTAAGCTAGACACAACCATTATTTCAACGCAGCAGGAGGATAGAGTCCTACTAACACTTCCCTTCACCATCCTATCTCCAAAGCCTTAGCTATCTCCAAATGGAAAAACTCTATCGATATATAACACCACATAGGCAACATATATACCATATGGCCTCAAACATAACCGTAATGAGCTTCCACCGCTGAGCTCCCCTCATTAAAGTAGTTCTCAATATACTCTTTCCTGCACGAATCCAAAACAATCCAGAGTTAGATATAAAGGAAATGGAAAAGGCATCTTCATATGAAATTGATGGGCTTAAACCAAACTATCTAGTAGACGACCGCAGGGAGATTTGTTGCTTTAGGGGCACTTGCCTGATGGGATTGTCATCTTGAGGGCGATTGTATGGAGTTCATACTGGTTCCCCCACGAAAAAACTCAGAGCATGCAAACACACTCTTCCACTTTCAATATCACCGAGACCATATATTTTCACCATTGTCAGAATTGAAAGCCTAAGCATTTCATTTTCAGCAACTAAAACCCAGCTATGAACTCCAAACATGGCATAAGACTGAAAGGTGAAACGATGATAGATGCCTGCGGGTAAAACAATTAAGTCTCCCTTCTTTAACCAAACTCAAATCCATCTGTCATCGCCTTCTCTGACATCAAAGTATCCTGCAGTACCATGACCATAATCATATATTTATCCAGAATTTGCAGCATACATTACTGTAGTCATGTTAATCAACAAGTTACAGTAATGCTATCAAAACAAATTACTGGCAGGAAATCGCAAAGGTGAGACAAGACTACTATTCCTAAACTTGAATATGATCTCCCCTCTCGCTATTTTGCTTTGAAATACAGAACGATTTAAATAATTCAAAAGCAATCTTGAGATCTCCTAAGGGTTTCAAATATGAAAGTATATCACAGATTCCCGGTACACATATGAAAGAAAACAAATAGGGCACATTACTCTCTGTGATTGTTTAAAATGCCTCCTAATTACCGAATCCCCTGTGTATGGAAGAAATTTAAACTTTAAAAGAATGACAGAACGACCAGAAAAATCGTAGATGGCGTTAATAGAAGGCATAATTTTGTATACAAGAAGAGCAAGTACCAAGAAAAAAAAAAAATATAGACTATCTAAAAGAATTTGCTGTAGCATTTCTAGTGAAGACGCCATGCCCAACCCCATAGAACCCAGTCCAATAAAACCCACCTTTGCAGATGCCATGGTCGCTGACTTCACTTATGGGACTCCTTACCTGATTCTGCCTGTAAAATTTAACATGAAATCACAGAGAACTAAAAAATGAATAAATCTCAGAATCTACAGTGCAATTCATGAGATAGCCAGGGCGCAGCCCACAGTGTAAAACACACCAAAAAAAAAAATACATTGAATTTCTTTTACCTGTTGTTTTCCAAACGCAAAAATGCTTCCTATGAATATATGATGAATCTACTGCGCAACAGGCAGAATACGCATGTATAGCAGGCTGCAGGTAGGATGTATATATATGTATAATAATTATTATTAAATAAATAAATAAAATTTAACATATTTAAATAAAATTATTTAAAATTAACCTTATTATGCTCCTTGCCGAAACTTCGACGTATAGTCGAAGGGGCAAGACCAACACGGAATCTTGAAAACAAGATACCACGGAGACCAACATGACGAGCTGATCTCTAGGACACGGATTCTATTTCATGACAAAATGTCGGGTAAACACAATGCTAGATTTAAAACTTAGGTTATTATATTAGTAAATTATTAAATTATAAATTGTTAAATAAGAGCGGGGCAATGAAACATTAAAGAGTTGATGGCGACTCGATGAGGGTTGTGTGGAATCCAATACCTACACCTACGTAGAATTATTGCAGTATATATAGTACCGGGTGGCCTCAAGATGGCCTGATCGAAACGTCCTGAACTATAGCTCTTAGAGTAAAACGCTCATAAAATAGTCATGACGCATTTTGAATTAATTGATGAGTTGATGGTAAATTAGTCATATGCTAATTATTTTATTCCATATAGCAGGGATAAACATGGTAAGAACACGAGCAGGTCGGGGGCGAGGTCAGGCTACGGCGTTACCTGAGCCGAATGTGCCAGCACCATCGCCAGAGACCGTCCTTATACTGCGCTCGTTGGAAGCAATAAACGAAACACTCAGGGGACTAGCACAGAGAGGAAGTGCTACCTCGGAGGTAGAATTGGATGCCCCTCCACTAAGGGAGGAAGTTCCTGTGGTAGAAGTGAGTGCAGTACCAAGAAATCCGCACCAGGATATCAAGAGGGAACTTCAGAAGATAAGGCTCCCAGAATTTTCAGGGGGTCGATCAGGGACGCGAGTAGAGTCGTGGTTGGAAGAGATGACCAGGTGCTTGACCTTGCAGGAGTACACCTCCAGATCCAAGTCCAAACTGGCCATATTTCAGCTAAAGGGGGCCGCTTTGAACTAGTGGGGAAACCAAGAAAGGCAACTACACCTTACACCAGACACGGTTCAATGGGAACTGTTTGTGGAAAAATTCAAGGGGAAGTACCTACCCGCATCCTACCAGGAAGAACAAGCAGGGGCTCTTCATGCCTTGGTACAAAGGCATCTATCGGTGGAGGAGTATGAAGAGAGGTTCATGGAGTTAGTAAAATATGTCCCTTACTTGGACAATGACGAACGCCAGGTTGAGTGCTTCGTGTATGGGCTCAATACCAAGATCAGGGCTCAGGTACGGATGTGGAAACCGACTTCGGTCGCCGAAGCAGTAGATTGTGCTCGTTACACTGAGGAGATGTTGGGTGCAAAGCCCATCAGGTCATTCAACTCTCAGCAGTCAGGGTTTGCGGGGAAGGCCCCTCGAAGCTACCCTCGGGGAGGATATGCGAGGCCACCTCCCTACGGGAACAGAAGCACACCAAGAGTCGCAGCAGTAGATAGATCAGTGGCAACTAGGGCGGTGCCCCAGTCAGCCACAGGAACTCACCAGGGTGTGAGGAATTTCAGAGGATCAGCCGGTGGAGGAAGGGGTCCTAGGGGGAGGAGCCCCTCTCAAAGGTCTGGACAGGTTGTTTCTCCCACTCCATTACAGGTTGCTTGTTGGGGATGTGGAGGTCCACATTACCAGCGTGATTGTCCCGAATTACGATCCGGTACAGTGCATCGAGAAGGAAAAGCTCCAATGGGGAGTGGGGGCAGTAGGCATCAGATCTCGGCTGCCGTGAACAACCATCAAGCAGAGCACCAATCCACTGTGGTGGAATCATCAGGTATGGTCAATAATGTCAAGCTTAGAATATTGTTTGATCCTGGCGCTACTGATAGTTTCATTTCTCCATATGCATTAGACAAATGTGGGTTGGCAGCCTACGAACACGATGATTTCAGCTTAGTCGAAATGGCTTTAGGGGTAAAGCAAGCAGTAGGACCTAGTGTCGATAAGTGTGTGGTGGATCTCGGGGTGTGTGTTACACAAGTCAAAGTGTACGTCACCACTCTCGGAACTTATGATCTCATCATCGATATGAATTGGCTTGAGGAACATCGAGCTTTCTTGGACTGTTATGGAAAGAAGGTTCTTTGCATTAATGACAACGGAGAGGCCATAAAGATCCAGGGTATCAAATGGAAGGTGTCCCTACGTTTCATATCAACTATGAACGTAAAGCGATGTATGCAACAGGGATGCCAGTTGTACATTTTTGAAGCAGTAAACAGTGAGAAGGGACCCTCCTTTAATGACCATCCAGTGTTAGCCGAGTTCAGTGATGTATTTCCAAAGGAATTACCTGGGTTACCTCCTAAGAGGGAACTTGATTTTACCATTGAGGTAAAACCCGGTGCAGAGCCAACATCGAAGACACCTTACAGGATGACGGCCCCAGAACTTTGTGAGTTGCAAATGTAGTTGAAGGAATTGCTAGATCTAGGGCTCATTAGACCAAGTATTTCACCATGGGGTGCGCCAGTAATCTTTGTGAAGAAGAAGGATGGATCCTTGCGTCTTTGTATAGATTACTGAGATTTGAATACAGCCACCATAAAGAATAGGTACCCGATACCTCGAATTGATGACCTCTTTGATCAAATGAAAGGGGCGACAGTCTTCTCAAAGATCGACTTACGATCAGGTTACCACCAGCTACAGATTAAGGAAAGTGATATACCTAAGACTGCTTTTCGAACAAGATTTGGGCACTATGAGTTTGTGGTGGTACCCTTCGGTTTGACCAATGCCCCAGCCGTATTCATGAGTCTCATGAATAGCGTGTTCTGAAAATACTTAGATCAGTTTGTGCAAGTCTTCTTGGACGACATCCTCATCTACTCCAAGAATAAACAGGAGCACGAGGAACACTTGCGAATAGTGTTGTCATGCTTAAGGGAGCATCAGTTGTATGGTAAGTTGTCCAAATGTTCGTTCTATCAGAAGGAGATCCATTACCTAGGGCATATCATTTCCGATGAGGGAATTTCTGTTGACCCTGAAAAGGTGAAGGCCATAATGGATTGGCCCGTGCCAAGGAATGCGCATGAAGTAAGGAGCTTCATGGGGTTAGCCAGGTATTATAGAAGGTTTGTTGAGGGTTTCTCAAAAATCGTGAAACCCATAACTACCCTACAACGTAAGGGCACTAGGTACGAATGGATAGATGAATGCAATGCCACATTCGCCGAGCTGAAAAGACTATTGACAAGTGCACCAATTCTACGAGTTCCAGATATGGAGAAGGAATTCACAGTTTGCACCGATGCTTCAAGGCAGGGTTTGGGTGCAGTATTGATGCAGGAAGGTGGGGTAATAGCTTATGCATCGAGAAAGCTAAAACCACATGAAGAGAATTACCCTACTCATGACCTAGAGTTGGCTGCAGTGATGTTAGCTTTGAAGCTTTGGAGACATTACCTTGTTGGACGAAGCTTTGAGCTCAAGTATGATCACCAAAGCTTAAGGTATATCTTCACTCAGAGAGACCTAAATGCTAGGCAAAGGCGATGGAGTGAATTCATGAGCGAGTATGGTTTTGGGATTTCCTACATCAAAGGGAAGGATAATGTGGTAGTAGATGCCTTAAGCAGAAAACCAAGACTTTTCTCTCTTATACCTTTGAAGGTGGATTTGAGGGAAAGAATTTTAGGGCAGCTACTCGGAGATAGTTGGTACCTAAAGGTCACAGCGGCACTCCAGAATGGGAAATCGGTGGGACCAAAGTTTGAAGGCTATGAGTTGGAAGCCGATGGTTTGCTACGGTATCAAGGGAGGATGTACATTCCTGAGGAGGGAGATATTAGAGAGACTATCCTTAAGGAGGCCCAAAGAGCAGTGTATTGTGCGCACCCGGGTGTAAAGAAGATGTATGTAGACATGAAGCAACTCTTCTTTTGGGCAGGGATGAAAAGCGACGTGGTCAAATTTGTCGCTAAGTGCCTTGAGTGTCAGCAAGTAAAAGCTGATCATCACCACCCGGCAGGACTGTTACAGCCGCATGACATTCCTATGTCGAAGTGGGAGGTTATCTCCATGGACTTCGTGGTGGGATTTCCTCTTACCTCTCATAGGCATGATTCCATTATGGTCATCGTTGACAAACTGACCAAAACCGCTCACTTCATTCCAGTTAAGGAGACCTATGATGTCACGGATGTAACCCGTGTGTTCATAAATGAAGTTGTTCGTCTCCATGGGTTTCCCAAGAAAATTATATCGGATAGAGATTCCAGGTTTACATCCAGGTTTTGGACGAGTTTGCAGTCGGCGTTGGGTACTCAGTTGAACCTAAGCACCGCTTACCATCCAGAGACAGATGGGCAAACAGAAAGAGTGAATTAGGTGATGGAGGACATGCTTAGAATGTATGTCATGGATCAACAAACTCATTGGGAAAAACACTTACCTTTGGTGGAGTTTGCTTACAACAACAGTTACCATAGCTCAATTGGAATGCCTCCATATGAAGCTTTATATGGAAGGCCATGCAGGACACCGTTGAGTTGGGAAAGGTTAGAGGATCGAGTAATTATAGGACCTGAGTTGATTCAGGATATGGAAGAACAGGTTGTTCAGATTAGACAGCGGTTAAAGGAAGCACAGAATAGGCAGAAGAGTTATGCCGATGCGCATAGGGTTGACCGAAGCTATAAGGTTGGTGATGCAGTGTTCGTCCGCATCAGGCCTAGCAAAAGTACCATCAGGTTTGGGAAGGGGACAAAGTTGTCACCACGATTTATAGGACCCTTTGAAATTTTAGAAAAGGTTGGACCTGTCGCGTATCGTCTTGCGCTGCCACCCCATTTGCACAAAAATCATAATGTTTTTCATGTATCTGTTTTACGACATTATGTAGCTAATGAGTCACATAAAATAAATTGGAAGGAATTGCAGGTTTCGGATGAGGGAACCATCAGGGTCGAACCATTACTTATATTGGACCGCAGGGTTAAACAGTTGAGGCACCGTTTGGTGGACCAAGTTAAGGTCCAGTGGGACCGATATAGCCCGGGGTCTTCTACCTGGGAGGACGCGGAGACTATGCATCGTGATTATCCCACATTATTTTGATCATAACTTCGGGACGAAGTTTCCTGAAGGGTGGGTGTATGTAACACC
>LPNX010888224.1:285623-304912 GCA_001517045.1 Pseudotsuga menziesii
GGGATCCTTACCTTAGTTTTTTTTGAGAAGTTTGGGAGAGAAAGCTGCAAAGAAGGGTTTCTTGTTGGATATTTTGAGGGGATACAACAGCTGAGGCCTTGTACTCGGTTTGGGCTCGGGGGTCCAAAGGGGTACCTTTGGAGCTGGGTGGTCGGCGAGACCTCGCCAGTTGGTAGGGTGGCAAAACTGGTTGGGCTGGTTGAGTTTCAGAACTTGGGAAGGACTTTTGGCTGCAGGGAAAAGCAAGGAGAAATGGCAAGCAAGGACAGCAACAAAGGTGGATCTACTAGCTACCTACAGGTATTTTCCAGTAGTTTATATGGCAATTCTGTTTATTAAATATTAAAGGTTTATATGTTGTGATCATCCTTGTTACCTGCACAATTAAATAGTAAATTGTTAGAATAGATAAAACAACATTTTGATTTTCAAACTGTATATGTATATAGTTAAATTCTTGACTGTAAATAAAAAAAACTAAAGGAGACCCAGTAGGGGGCTCTACACCAAAGGTAAAGCTGATTCCAACCTTTATTAAAGGTTGAAGATGATGGAATCATGATTTACTATTGTATGTAGATGACTTATTCTTGACAGGGAAGGAGATGCTCATCAATGAATGTAATAAGAAAATTGCAACAGGATTTTAGACGAAAGCCCTTGGCACAATGCACTATTTCCTAGGTTTTGAAGTATGGCAATTTCCTGATGAGATTTTCCTAAACTAGGGAAAATACACAGTAGATATTTTGAAGAGATTTGGGATGTTAGATTGCAAAGAAATTAACACTCCGATGGTGACAAACTTGAAGCTCCTGAATGATGGCTCTTCAGAAAGAGTAGAAGTCACATTATGTAGACATATTATTGGCTCACTAGTGTATTTGACAAATACAAGACCAGATATATGTTTTGTTATGAAGACATTGAGTCAGTATATGGTGCATCCTTGACATGTTCATCTAGTTGTAAAAAAGCATGTGATGAGGTACCTGAAAGGTACATTGGACTGTGGACTCATATATACATCCAACAGTGAGGTCAGATTGTTTGGCTATAGTGATTCAGATGGGAAGGAAGTGTTGAAGATAGAAAGAGCACTTCAGGATGTTGTTTTAGATTGGGATTAGGTGTGATATCATGTATTAGTAGAAAGGAAACAAGTGTTTCCATCAGTACAGCTGAGGTTGAGTACATTGAAACATGTTCATCATGTAGAGAAGCAGTATGGATTCCCAAAATATTGGTAGTATTGTTTGATACCGAGATGGATGCAATTGAGATCTATTGTGACAACCAGAGTTGCATCAAGTTAACAGAGAACCTGATGTTTCATGATAAGTCAAAGCATATAGAAATAAAGTAATATTAAATCTAGGATATGGAATAGAGAGGAGTCGTAAAGATCCAGTATGTTCTTACAAATGAACAATTTGTTGATGTGTTGACTAAGCCTTTGTCTCGTGTAAATTTTAAACACTTTCGAGACAAGCTTGGTGTAGTTCGAAAGGACCTCCCTAAAAAGAGGGAGTGATGATAAGACTATTATTGAGGATGGGATGGAAGTACAGAAAAGGAAAGTGCACTTGCATATATTGATGATATCTGACATTCACTTGTGGACGATAGTATCCTATCTTGAGGATGGTCTTGCAGAGAGGAACACTCTCTCTTGTAGAGAGTGGTACTAGCCCTTACTGACTGAATATGGTCCTACATATGATAGTAATATCTTATGGAGAGTGATCCTACATTCACTTATAGGATGGTCCCATAGACAAGAACACTCTCTTGAGAGTGGTCCCAGCACTAAAAGGATGTGGATGGTCTACGATGATAGTACTCTCTTCTAGAGAGTGATCCTACATTCACTTGTAGGATGGTTTCGTAGACGAGAACACTCTCTTGAGAGTGGTCCTAGCATTGATAGGTCGAGGATGGTCTATGATGATAGTACTCTCATATGTTGAGTGCTCCTGCATTTAGTTGTAGATGAGATATGCATTCAGTTGCAGACAATGATATCCTCTCCAAGGATGGTTCCGTAGACAAGAACACTCTCTTGAGAGTGGTCCTAGGATTGACATGATGAGGATGGTCTACGATGATAATACTCTCTTATGTTGAGAAGTTCTGCATTTAGTTGTCGACGATATTTGCATTCAGTTGTAGACAACAATATCCTCTCTGAGGATGGTTTCATAGACAAGAACACTCTCTTGAGAGTGGTCCTATCACTGACAGGATAAGGATGGTATATGATGATAGTACTATCTTATGGAGAGTGGTCCTGCATTCACTTGCGGGTGAGTTTCTGCATTTAATTGCAGATAATGATGTTCCAACATTTAATTATGGTGTGGATGATTTAGCTCAGTATTTATATACTGATAGTGCAGGTGATGATTAAGATGACTTGCCAAATATGATGCTAAAGATGATGCTTGAGATGATGTCAGAGATGATGATGCTCAGGATGATGCCAGAAATGATGTTCGAGATGATACCAGAGATGATGATGCTCGATATGATTCTTGAGATGATGCTATAGATGATGATGTCTGATATGATACCATATTATAGAGATGTCCATGGTGATGATTTTCCATGGATGATGATGATGTTGATGTAATTGTGAAAACTTCCTATGACATATAGATTCACCAGTCAGTTGTGTAGAGGTGTTGTTGTATAGTAGAATACCTTCCTTGTTAAGAGGGAGTGTTAAAGAACTGTAACTACATAAGATATTATATTTTGTATTATTATTGTTATTACCCCTTCCAGAGATGTTGTTCCTCCAATTAGGGATGGCATTGATGTATTTGGTCATGTAAAGTATTGAGGTAAAACCTCTGTTGTAAGCCGGGTCAGTAGTACCCACTAAAGTATTATTAAAATTTATTTTTGAGTCTTCCAAGGAAAGTTGGCCCTGACAGCAAGGAGAAGTCATCCCAGTTGGGTTATTAGACCTCTCAGATGATCTGTATAAATAGGAGAGGTGCCTCCCTCATTTGGACAAGCAGAACACTCAAGTAGTTGTGTTAGAGAGAGAAGAGACAATCCATTTGGAGGAGAGGAAGTAGTCTAGTTTTGTTATTGGGTCTTACACTGTAGTTGGTTGAAGTCTATATAAAGGAATTTTTTATGGGTTTTCTTCCCCACGAGGGTTTCTGAGAATAAATTTTTGTGTTCTCTTTTAGTTCTGTTGTGCTTGTTATTCTTTTAGAGATCCTTTTCTTTTGGTATAAAAACTGTTAAAATCTTAACAAAAGTATTCCTCAGCTTTATTAATCCATGTGATGAATTGCTTCTCGTCACCATTAATTTTGGGTAAATCTAGCTTTACCCTTACTTGGTATTCCTGTGCTTGGGGAATTGATATCAATGGAATGTTAAAGAAGGGAACTTCATTGGGTGGAATCGTGTCATATTGGCCTAGAAATTTAGGGATATTTGGAGGGGGTGTACTGAAAGGGTCTAGGTTATGGCTAAGTGGGGGAAATGAAGTGGGCGACGATAGTCTAGCCAAGATTGTGTTGATATATTTTTGTGTCTTCTTTTGTTCTTCCTACAATGCACTAATGCCTTGATCTAGTCCTGCCTTGAGTCCTATTAGTTCATTATTGTTTTTTTCTATGCCCACCTTGAGTTCTACATATCTCTTGTTAACTTTTTCATCCACTTGGTCCAGTCTAGCATTGATATCTCCCATCTTGGCAATGACGGGGATTTTTTCTGCGTTGAACCTTAATTTAATTTTATTGGCTATTTGAAGCCATCCAACCACAATTTCTTCTTCTTTTCATATATATATATATATATATATATATATATANTTATAAAATTAAAAAAATATATTAATGTAATAATATTATTATTATATAATATTTAATTTAGTCACTACAACAATTGTGGATAAAAATCCACGCAGAGATGACTGCAACTGGTAGAAGAACATGACAAAGGATGATTGCGACTAGTAGCATAATGTAGTTAAGGGAATGAGGGCCACAAAGATGAATGTTTAGAAGAGCAACAGTGGATGCATGAACTTGACGGAGGAAAAGGTGCAAGTTTGAAGAAGTGGTGGATAGGGATTGGCGTGGAGTGTGAAGGGTGTGCACAAAGAGTGGATGTAGACTCTATTGGGAGGACAGAAAAGGAGACGAAACAAGTGCAGGTGTAGGAAAATGGAGGAGGGTGAGACATAACAGGTGCAATGTAGACACGAATGATAGACGATGGGTGCAACGAGCATCATGTTGGCTTTGATACCACTGGAGCAGAGAAAATGCGATGATGGAAGAATGAGAAAGATAAAAATAGATGTAATTATTAAGTAAAAATATCTGATATGAATTTACAATAAAGGGGTTGGATCTATTGGTGAAGAGCGAGGAGTTTTTCACTAGTGGGTAAAGTTCAATTACAAAGAGGGCCTTACATGGAGCCATGGGGGCATCTTGAGGTAGTGGTTGAACATGTGGTTCCACCTAGAGAGATTGTATTAAATGATCTCATGACCCGTGGACACACTGAGTGGATCAAAGCCCACCCCCATGTCTTCCTAACTTTTAAAAATCTCATGGGGTAAGAGAAATTGGTATTGAGTAATTGATATGAGAAGTTGTAAATTGAAGGTCACAAGTTCAAATCCCCCATAGATGCTTACTTACCAAAAAAAAATTCCTTTTGACTTATATAAGCCTTTTTACATGACTGTTCATATAGCCACAATGTTTCATAAAATAGTTTGGTAATATATATATATATATATATATATATATATATAATTTAAGATATACAACATGCTCCTCCCATCCCTTTGCACCACTTTACATTTCTCGTGTAGCCACGCTCCCACTCTTTGACACCTGCTCCACCCACGCTCCATACAGACACCTCCATCCACGACCACCACTGTCACAATCTCCCATATGCACCACTCCCTCCCCTTTTCCTCCCTCATCCTTCCTCACTTTGCCTGCGCCTCCCTCTCTAAGCCCACTCCTCACAAATCCCTCTCGTTCCAAGGCTTACACTCCCCAACTGCTATACGCCCTCCTCATATGCTCTACTCTCTAATGCCATCTCTTCATCTACCCCAACTCCGTGTCTCTCTCCCTCTGTCCTACTCGTCGCTACCCTCCATTCCCATCCTCTGAGAGTCATTCCCTTCCTCCCTCATGTCTATCACCTTCCCCCCATCATCGCCGTGACCCCACAACCTTGCAACTCCTCCTCCATCACATTCATTTCTCACAACCCATCTGCCACACCCTCTCTTCCATGACCTACACACTCCTTTCCATTTCTAACTACTCCACATAGCTCCCTCCGCCTTCCTCCTCCCATCTCCCATATCGAGCTATCCCTTCTCCTCCAATGCCCAAAACCCAATTTTTTAAACATTAAATTGTTATAATAGTAAACCTTATTATTATTATTATTATTATTATTATTATTAATACAATGTAATATTATGCTTTTTGTAATTAATAATTGTATTTTTTACAATTATTAAATAATAATAATAATTATTAATACAATGTATTAATACATTGTATTAATAATAATAATAATAATAATTAATACATTATATTAATAATAATTGTAAAAATTACAATTATTAATTACAAAAAGCAGAATATTACACATTTGGTGTGACCATTTATTATTGAAGGAAGAAATATAAAAGTCAAAAGTAAAGGAAGATTTGTCAAGAACATTTTCTTTTCCCGAGAAACAAGTTGGAATAGAAGACAAAGTTCAATCAAAAGTCGTGATCACAAACGATGACACCTACATATTCAGAAATGAAGTTGCAGTTGCAAACAACATTGGACGAGTTAGAGAAAGATAAAGCGACCAATAAAGATCCTTAGTTCAATATTATGAAGAAATATTTGCAAAATCATTTAGCCAAACAGGAGAATCATAGCTTAAAAGATCAAAAGCAAGAGCTCCAAAAAAAGTTATTAGATAAGGATAAGGAAATTTCACATCTAAAAAGTCACAATAAAAACTGGAAGAAAAAATCAGAAACTCAAAAAATGTTGAAGAATCACCTTATAAAAGCAATAATGATCTAGAAGAAGAAATATAACATTCAAACAAAATCATCAAGGAGAAAGAAGACAAAATCAGGCACATTAATACGGAAGTAAGACGCCTAGAAGCAGATAATTCTCACCTTCAACAACATATTATTGAACTCTAGCAGAAATGGGACGACACTAAAACGATGCACAAGTTGGAGATTACAGTTGTCAAAAGCACATTATCAAATAACATTGAAGAAATATATCAATTAAAAAACCATAACAATATATTAATTGGAAAAATCAGAAAGTTAAAAGGTACCAAGAATGCAGAACAATCAAATGAAGACACCAAAGGAAAACTATTCGATAAAGAGGAAGAAAACAAGCACCCGATATGTTTTAATCAAGAATTAGAGGAACAAATCAAGAAGTTAGAAGAGGAAAAAAGTCGCAACACGAAAAGTTAGAGGGGATTCAAAGTGCACAAATCCAGAAGGAAACATCTAGAATCTTCAAAAAACAAATTCAAGTTGATGAAGAAGAAACAAAAACAAATTCGATCCTCATCACAAGTAAAAAATAAGTCAATCTAGTAGAAAAGTGAACAATCAAAACTCCTTATCGACACCCCAATTATAAAAGTCATTTTGACCAACGACAGGGTCAAAATGAACATAAACAAGGAGTTTATGATTTCATTTGCGAGAGAACACAAAATCTACAACCTAAACAGAAAACATAAATATTTATCCAACAAAGCAACCAACAATCGGATCCGATAAAGGTAAATGTCGGATGGATCACTTCCCAAGAAATGCAACATTTCAATTCAGGGTTTCAAAAATTATATCGCCAATGGCCATGTTTCGTTAAGTGTTAGAGTTACAGGTTTAGAGAGACATGATAAGATGTTACGAACAAAAATAATTGACAAGTCCTTCACTAAACAAAGCTTCCCTTAAGGGGAAGGAAATGTAACAAACATAACATTAAATAATCAACAATAAGTAATATAATAATACAATAATATAATAATAATAGTTAAATCATTTACATTAAAAAGGTGCAACGTTTCAATGAAAAGGTATTAGTAGCCTATATAAAGGCCCAAACATTGTAATTTTTAATTATCAATTATTATATCATCTTATTATTCATTATCAAAATGTGGGTTGTCGAATATATGTGGGCATTTTAGATTATTACGAGCGTTAAAGAAGTTTTTACGCTTCACCAAGTGGCTAGGGAGATTAACACTCCATTCGAGAACCACTTGGTCTAAGTCTAATTGACAAGTGCTTTTATAATTATTAGTTATAAAGCTCTTAATTAGATTGCACTAACCCTTTTAAAAAAAAAACTATATAGATAACACCACCTCATTAGTTTTATTAAGAATTTAATAAGTGGACACACTCACTTCATTACATTAAGTTTTATTAATTTGAATAAACCAACCTAGTTATTTTCCCTATCCATGTACAATCACTGAATTTGATATTCTTATCCCCTCTAGTTTTGGCTCTTTAGACCATGCTTCCTCATTTGGGAGGCTTTTGGTTCTACAAATTATGAAGAATGTGGAAGTGCCGCGCTCCCAACTTTTTCTCCAAGTTATCTTCCACATTTGAAGGTATTCTTGTTGTTGTTGTTATCAATTGGTTTCTTGCCAAAGTCTGTTTGACCATTTATCTTGTGTGGCATGATGAAGAGGTCCCACCACCTTTGTTGATTGCAATAGTCTAAACATGCTACGAGTTGGACCTTTTCTAGTGATATTTTTCTAACCATTTTTGCTTGAAATCTAATAAAAATTTGAAAATAATTGCTTGAAGTGCAAATATAAGTTGACAAGGTCTATTGCACAATCTGTGTGCAATAAGGGTATTTGAGGGAGATGGATCCATTTATGCATTCAAAATACAATTTAATATTGAAAAATTGCCATTTAACCAAATATTTTGAGGTGTGATTTTGGTGATGATAGAAAAAAAAAATCCAAATAGTATAAAATTTAGACTACTTCTTATCAGTTAGTTTCTTGCCAAAACCTATTTAATCATCTCTTATGTAACTTGATGAAGTAAGCACCACCACCTTTGGTCAAACAATATCTATTTTCTTATATATAAAATATTGGAGCATGTCCCTATCCCATAGATAAAGGATTCCAAACATCACATAACATAACATGCATCAAATAAGTGCTACAACACATTCCATCTCATTGAAAAAATTATCATTAATGGAAAACTAAACCTTATCATAGAGTATCAACATGAAGTTCTTGGTATCTAAAGTGACCATTGAAATTCACAAATGTCTTTCAAGAATATAACTCCACTGAATCTATTGATATTACCAAAGAAAAGTCACTAGTGTAGTATTTGTCCATGTTTTCATGACACATTGGCTTCATATCACATTATAATATAAAAGAGTGTGTTGATAAGTGAACAAGTGGATTTTTATTTTCTTTAAGAAAAGAAAAGTTCCACCTTGATCTATCCATCTTTAAAAAACTCCAATGATCATAGTCATGTTAAAATAGGCCAAAACCTTTAAGGGAGAAGTTTTATGTTCAAAGTTTCCATCAATAAGGTGGAATTATATCTTGGTAAAATTCTTATCAAATTTGAGAAAAAATTTCATTAATTGTAAAAGAGGTTGAATTTGTCCACTAATTAACTTAATCCAATATAAATACTTGTAAAATTGTATATCTATAAAAACAATAAACAATAGAGTTTTCAAATTTAGAAAAAAGTTAAAAAAAATAAAATAAACTTGACTACTACTTAACTTGCTTATAAATACTTATAAAGTTTTCTATTTAAAAAAACAAATAAGAAACTCCACGATGGCCATTCTTCCTGTATCAACACATGTATCTAGGTAATTTGAATATTTAATAATAATAAATTTGTCATTGTTTTGATTTAAACATAATATTTAACTATATAATTTACCAATTTAATTATTATAATTTTTTTAATTACTAATATTACATTGAAATAGAAAGTGAATACTCAATTCAAATATTTGAATGTTTTTTAATTAATAAAATTTTATAATTTTTTTAATTACTAATATTACATTGAAATAGAAATTGAATACTCAATTTAGATATTTGAATGTTTTTTAATTAATAAAATTTTAATTTTTTTTAAAATAAAGGTTGAATAGTAAATTTAAATGTTTGAATATTTTTTTTAATTAATAAAATTTAAAATTTAATTTACAATCATCTTGTACACATTTTTAATTCGAAAGTTAATTTCCTATGTAATCCTTTTTATGTGTAAAATTACATCATATACTTTCTTATACCTACAAAACCATGTTGTTGGTTCACATTAATTCCAAAGTGTTATTTTATCTCAAGTATGATGTAATCTTCTTTTAAATATAATCATTATTTGATCTCTCGTGTTGTTATTTTTATTCTATATTCACTTAAATATAGCATAACTATATGGTCTATTATTAATATAAAACTTAAAGTGGTCTCAAAGATGCTAAAGGATAATAATTACAAAATAATGAAGGAAAATGAGTCAGACCTAGATCTACTCTTGGTTTTTGTTGTTGGTGTGTATTAATTTTTGTCATGTCTTCATTCAAATAAGACTACTTGTAAATAATGTTTTACCAACCTATTAGTTTCTTAGGTTGAGATGGAGACATAAATTTTGTAATAAAGGGGTTGTGTTGGGTTGAGATGGGGATATAAATTTTTTAATAAAGGGGTTGTGGGACCCAAAATGGATTTAGTTTATAATATTCACATTTAAATGGGTCACATAAATAATAAATGCTAATAAAATAAGGCGGCATTGGTTCATGAAGACACTTGGAATCTTGTGGAGCCTTTGGGTGACTAGATTCCCCACACACTTGGCATGATCTTCATCCAAATTCGAACCCATGGGTAATGTAACATTATTGGAGTGTGATGTGGTGTCAAATAAAATACAATGAGCCAAAGAGTTCAATTAGTAAAGGACCTTAACTCCCTTGGAAGAGGAAGAGACTAGAAGACAATGTGTGCCACTTGGAAGGAGATTCCATGCACTCTATGACAACAAATGATGAAAGATTCTATGGCAAGTATGACAAATTCAGACCTGATTGCATACATATGACAAATATGACATGAAAGGGATAAAAATAGCCACCAATAGGTCGAATTTTGGATTTAGAGGCAACCATTCAAATTGGGGAAAGATTTGGAGCATGAAAGAGGATGACAAGTGTCATAGGAGTTACTAAACCACTAACATGAGTTGGAGGAAGCCCATGGAGGGAAATTCAACCTTAGGAGGCCTCATGAAGTTAATGAAAGGATGTCATGGAGAATAATAATGTATTTTTATCATTTTTTAATTGGCCTTTGGGATTTTGGAGAGCTTTTGCTTATCCATTGCACAGTGAGTGTTCACTGTCCCTGTTTATGAACCAATTTCGAGGGAGTTGGATTCCTTTCCAAGTTGGTTGATGGAAAGGCCATTCAGACCTGTCTTGGAGCTTATTGAATGTGTTTTAGTTGTAGTTTGAAGATCCATAGAGTCTAATTCTCATCTATCTCCCTATTCTCTCATTCCTTCTTCTCCATTCCCCCACACTCTCATGTTGATGGCGCACTTGTTGGAGTGGTACTCGCACTTTGCTGAGGATATTTGATGCCTAAGATTAGGTATATTATGTGTGTCTCTGTACTCTTATGTCCATATTCTCTATAATTCAAAATATCATAAATCCATGTGTGAAAGGCTTGCATTCCTATGCTCTTGAATGACTAGTTTTCATGTATTTGGCTTCCATTTTGGAAAGAGTTGTATATCAAATTTGTATGAGTAATTTTATCTAAGTTTCATAAGGATGGGGAAGCCATAAATGATGTATAACTCTTTAATTTCATGACCATATTATTTGTATCTATAAATTCAAGAAACTCCAGTGTGAAAGGCTTGCATTCCCATACTCTTGAATGCCTAATTATCATGTATTTGGCTTCCACTTTGAAAGAGTTGCATACCAGATTTATATGAAGGAATTTATTTGATGTTTAAATATTTTTGGGAATACATTTGAATTATTTTTATGGTATTTATATGTCATGTCATTATCTAAACCATTCAACTTACTTTTCATGAGTCAAAATCGAGCAATTAATATCATTTCCCCTTAAGCAAATTCACTGAAAGTCACCATATAGATGTTGCACCTTATAACCAGTTTGAAAATATTAATAAACGTGAATAATTATAGAAATTAATGCCTTATATTCATCCCCATACTTTTTTTCTGAAATATGGGAGGGTCGTACTGTATTTAGAGAGCAAAAATTGTCATCTACCCTTGGGGGTTTTAACATCGATTTTCCTAGTCTTTTGTCCTTCTTTTCCTAGGGTCAAAATCAAGTTGCAGAAGAATTTTGAAAGTGTATGAGAAATAATAATATGCATTATTATTCCCTAATACCCCTCAATCTCTTCCATACAAAATTTTAAGTCATTTGGGTGCATTTGGATCAACTTGGGTTTCACTAGTCTAAAGGTAGAAATGGGTCAAATTGTGCAAACTTGAATATCATGTCAAAATGAGTTTTTTGATATGACCATTGAGTGTTTTAGGTATGCTAGGATGTTTTAAATCCTATAGGTTCCTTCCATAAGGGATTTGGAAATTCTCAATGGTGTTTGGAACCAAGTTAAGAAAGACTAGTTTACTACTTTTACCTAGGAAACTCTCGCTTTCAATCATTAGCCCCAAACCAAGTTGCAAAGGCTTGAATTCAGACTCAAAGTGTTCATAGGTCATATTGGGATGTTATAAGACCAAAAATACCATGGAATTTCAAATTTGGGACCATTTGGTGTCAGTTGGAACCCCCTAGAGTCATGACTAGTTAAGCTTGAATTTGCCCAAATTGTAATTTTCTCCAAAATTGCAAGTAAGGACATTACAATTTTAGAGGCTCCACGTACCAAACATTTGGTACATGATGTAACACCCCGGTTTTGACCCCATGGTATTGAATTGCATATGATGTAAATAGAGTTAATAAATTGTGGTGTGGAGCTCAAGGAAAAGGCCCCGCCATGGATTTGGTATTTTATGTTTCGGCAATTAAAATCAATGCCGACAGTTTATGTCCTATCCAGGCACAATATGTTTTGAGACATCATGTAACTATGAAATTAATAAAAATACCATAACTATCTATGCGCCGCAATGTTAAAGATATGGGGGCATGATTTCACAAGGAATAGGGAAGGGGGGGGGGGGGATTATTCAAACCCTTGAGTCAATAGGGAAAAAGCCAAATGCCAAGGGGAAAACCCATAAAGCTGTTAACTACCCTTTTTATGTTTTATGCCCAGTCATCTAAAGTTGGTGAAGCAAGTTATTTCCTTGGGATGGGAAAGGTATGGAGGTCAAATTTGAATTTGGGAAGTCACCCATTTTTGGAAAAAATGTTTTTTGGCTTCTTGGGAAAGTAAATGCTTATAAATGCATTCCCAAGCCATTATTCACCCATGCGTTTGCTTCCTCACGAAGCTGGAGATAGCTGGGACATTCTCCCTCACGATTTCAGTTATTTTCTTCATTCCTCCATGGCTGGGGATTTCATTTTTGGTATGGCTGATTGAATGTGCAACAATGATACCCGATTTGGGGGTTTTGAGAGGTTGTTTTTCCTCCCTCATGCAGTTGGAGCATGTTGTGTGTTTCCCCCATGTTTTTATGTTGTCTCCTCATTCCTTCATGCCTAGAAATCTGTTTTTGTTATTGTTCAGTGAATGGGCAGAAGAGAACCATGATTTTGGGGTTTAAGGCAGTCATTTTTTCCCACGTGAAGCCATAGACGTCTATGAAATCGATTTTTCTATCAAAGGGTTGTTTTCCCTTATTTCCATTTTCGTTTTGGATTTCCAGGACGTTTTTGTCCATACCCAACAATGGTATTTTGCCGTGAAGTGCATCCTTGTGTTGGCTTGGATGAGTAAGTCCAAGGACCCCATGTTATTGGTTGTTTCCTTAGCATCCTGTGAAACCCAATTCTTTATTGGCTTGGTTGGACAGTCTGTGAAACCCAACGGTGTGTTGGCTTGACTGTGGATGTACGATTTTGGCTATGTGTGAGCATGTTGTTGTTCCCTAGTTCCTTGTGGAATCATGCCCAGCTCGGCGGTGGTAGTGTTGCTAAGAGATTGATGAGAACACTGGCATATGGTTGAGTGGAACGTTGCAGCAACATAGCTAGTTGCGGGGAAAGCTTCTTCTCAAGATAAGTATTCTAGTGTATTTAATGCCTGCAATGAATTTGTTTATAAATTAATATGAACATGATGAATGCTTGAATGTGTTGTGTTGAAATGTATTTGCTTCCACTGTATTTACATGTCTTATGCATATGTATATGTTTTTATTCCAATGCGTTTTTATGTTTATGTTCATGGGGCTAGATTGCCCAGATTTGATAGCCGTGAAGTCGCGTTCTCTCTTTGGTAGAGAGGTGGGGACGTGACACACAAAGAGATATAAATAATCTCACAAAATGATTTAATGAAAAAACTATACACATAATATTTAAGGTATTGAAGTTTAGCGATCTATCATTTTGCAAAAAGATAGCTATGGTTTGAGTGAGTTTTTTTATTATCTTTTATAGAAACAATTAACTTATGAACTTATTATTATTTTTATCTTTTTTTTTTTTAATTTATTGTTTATTGTTATCAATTAATTATGTGTGTTTGTGTGTATACACACACACATTTAATTTATATTAAATTTTTTTTTTAAATGTGGTTCACCATTTGTTATAGGGTTTTTCCATGGAAAATACCAACACCTGCTATTCAAACATGAATCAAGGTATGACCATCTTACAACATCAACACACTTATTATAAAGGGGTTTCATAAGAGCATATCAAGTATTACATATGGGCTCACAAGAGCATCATATCACTTACAAAGATTGAACCTGGATGAGGAGGGTAACAATCATTCCTCCCAACCACCCAAGCTACAAATACTAAAAATTATGTCAAAATGAATTTTTTTATATAAAATTACAAAATAAAAAGCTTATTAAAACTCAATGTTGATGTGTATAAGAAGATAGGTATAACATCGTTTTATTTTTTTATATAAAATTACAAAATAAAAAAGCTTATTAAAACCCAATGTTCGATGTGTATAAGAAGTTAGGTACAACATCGTTGTAATTTGGGTTTTAGAATTTTAAGTCACTATATAATAATAATTATGCTAAACGTTATTAAATAACATTATTTGAATAATGACATTTACGTTTATGGATTGTTTTTTTTTTTAAATTGAAATTTTTGTATTATTTTATAACTTTATATTATTAAATTTGTATATTAATTTTGATTTTTTTAATATATATTAATTTGCAAATTATGTATTATTTAAAGGATATCAATAATAAATATAAATATGATTTAAACTTTTTGCAATTGTCATATTTTTGAATGAGGTATAAAAAGTATGTTATAAACAACAACCATGTGTTTAAAACAATTTATAATTTATTGGCCAAAGTTGTTGTTAATTTAGATGACTAATTTTTTTAAGGTGTAAAACTTATGTTATGAATAACAATTAGAGAGATTTACCAAGAATTAATACACAAAATATTTAACATTTATTAACACATTTAATATTTAAGATTGATTAATTACAAAGATACACATATTTTAAGTTCATAGCTAATTATTATCATTACTAAAAAAATGTTAAAAATACTAAAAATTTAAATTAACATAATTTAATCTATTATGTTTTACAATTTTATTAAAAATTTGTTATTATATTTTATCAAACAATTTTTAAAGAGGTAGATATTAAGGAGCTTTGCTCCTAATTCCACTTGTTTTTATTTGTATTAAATGACGAGAATTCCCTCTAAGTGACTATTGAAGGCATACAAATTATGGTTCAATGGTGGGTGGTCAAAGCTATGGTCTTTTCCATAATTTTTTTATTATATAAATTGGCTTCTTGTCATATTATGATTCTCTTCATGTACCTTTCTAGTCCATTGAGATCGAATGTAGCACTCCCATGGCATATTTTGGTTGCAGGTACAACGCAATACACAATACATCCAAGGACTAGGTAATCAAGGAGGTCATGTTGTTGAGTGGGAGACAACTATGTTGTTATAGATAGAGAAACACTTGTCAATAACTATAGTGATATAATGAACACAATAAACATCCATGTTGTCTAGAGTTTCTTTCCATGATTTTACGCATCATGTTATCAAATCACACAAGATTGATCTTTCTTCTTAATATGTGGCATTGATACCTCTAAAGGTGAATTTTAACATAAGAAGTGTTTAGGCCGAATGGACCATCCATGAAGCATGAAAACAAGTTATTAGCCTCATTCGTATCATTATAATTTTGTTTATTCTTTTGATTATACGTAATAGAAACATTATTACCTCTATTCCATAGATCCAGTGAAGTAGATATTGTTTTGGTGTGGCGAGGGGTTGCTCAAATCTCTCCAAATCCCTGTGGGTGTGCAAGGGTAATAATGCAAACATGTGGTTTAAGAAAATATTTGGGAGAGTAGTGGAGGAGGAACACAAAACTATCTGTACTTCATATAATCAAATGAATGATCATGGTCACAAGGTTTGTAAAGTAAAACATTTTCATCTAGATACTTAAATACGAAATTCACATAGGTATGAACTTGCATACCATAATTGAGCACTTCATCAATGCATGCCTTCCTTACATAAGATGATGTTATTGACGTCTTGTTTGGGTTGATGCTTACACCTGCATCACATACATAGAGTGCTAGTATGGTGGTATTACATTATGTTATCCCAATCTAAGACGTTTTCCTAACAATTGCTGTTAATTAAGCTAGGAGTATTGGGAAGGTGGGATATGCTATGTTGGGTGTTAAAGTATTGTAAATTCGGAAGATATTCCATATGTATTTTATGTATTCCTCCATCAGGAGATGAGTTTGGTCATGTAAGAGTCATTGAAAGAATCAATGTAAACCTCTGGATGTAAGTCATGTCAATAGTACCCAAGTGTCATTATAATAAATATTATTTTTGGTGTCTTGCTAGACAAGTCGGCCTTATCAATTAGACAAGTCAGTCTTGTTAGGTCCTAGACCAAGTCAAGTGACAAATATAAATAGGGAGGTGCTCCCCTTCATTTGTACACACTCACTCATGCAAGTTTGCGAGAGAGAGAAGAACAAGTGCGCTATAAAGAAGAGAGAAGCAGTTGTATGGGTTTTACACTGCTCTGATGGAGTTCTATATTGAGGAACTTTTGCGGGGTTTTCTCCCTTTTAGTTTCCCTAAGGAAAATATTGTGTTCTTTGTGTTATTGTGCTTGTTATTCTTTCAGTGATCCTACTAATGAAAATCGTTTTAAGATATCATCTAAGCAATTAAGAAAACTTAACATGGTATAGGATCATGAAACTCCCGAGCTGTAGAAGGTCCTAAACTAGTTAGAAACAAAGAAGAAGAACTTATGCTTGAGGATCATGACATGACATAACCTCAGAGACCTGAAGAATTTCCTAGTGAAATGATCTCATGTAAGAGAATACTTGCCTAGGCTCGTGAATTAATCGAAGACGCAAAAGAAATGGTGTCTCAGAAGGAACCATCATAGAAATAAAGAAGCCAAATCCATACCCTAGTTATGTAGCTTTGATGTGTGATCTCGTTGATAAAGAGCCAACATGTTTTGAATAAGCAACAAAGAAGAAGGAGTGAGTTGATGTAATGGTCAAGGAATACCAATCCATTATAAAGAATGATGTATGAGAAATAGTACCAAGACCAAAGGAAAAGTCATTGGTATCCTCAAAATGGATCTTCAAGACAAAGCACTCATCAGATGGTCGTATAGAGAAGTATGCGACACGATTTGTAGCTCGCCGATTCTCCCAGAAGGAAGGAATCGACTATGAGGAGACATTTGCACTAGTAGATAGGCACGCCTCAATTAGAACCATCCTTGCCTTGGCATGAAATATGAAGTGGAAGTTACATCAATGGCTGTAAAGACAACCTTTCTAAATGGTTTGATAGAAGAAGAACTATATATCGAACAACTGCAAGGTTTTGAGACTGATGATCAGGAAACTCATGTATGTAAACTTAAGAAGGCATTGTATGGGTTAAAGAAAGCACCTAGAGCATGGTATGGAAGAATCAATGGGTTCTTGATGAGTTTGGGATTTACCAAGAGTAAATCAGATTCCAACCTCTACTATAAAGTTGAGGGTGATGGAATTATGATATTGCTAATGTATGTAGATGATATATTCTTAACAAGTGAAGATAAGCCCATCAACGTATGCAAGAAGAAGCTCGTTGTAGAATTTGAGATGAAAGACCTTGGAATGATGAACTATTTTCTAGGTCTTGAAGTATGGCAGTATCCAGACGATATTTTCCTAAACCAAGGAAAATATGTAGTATAAATTCTAAAGATATTTGGGATGATAGATTGCAAGGTTGTGACTACTCTGAAGACAACAAATTTGAAGCTATTGAATGATGACACTTTAGAAGCAGTAGATGCCACCTTATACATAAATATTATTGGTTCTCTGATGTACTTAACCAATAAAAGACCAGATATATGTTTTGTTGTAAACAATCTGAGTTAATATATGGTGAATCCCAAACATATTCACATAGTAGGAGCAAAACATGTGATGAAGTATCTAAAGCGAACTTTATACTATGGTCTCAGATATGCATCAAATGGAGAGATCAGATTACATGGATTTACATATTCAGATTGGGAAGGAAGTGTCAAAGATAGAAAGAACACTTTAGGATGTTGTTTTAGTTTGGGATCAGGGATGATTTGATGGTTCAGTAGAAAGTAGTCCAGTATTGCACTTAGCATGGCAGAGGCTGAATACATTGTAGCATGTTCGACCTGTAGTGAAGTAGTATGGCTTCACAATATGTTGACATGACTATTTGATGCAAAGGTAGATACTACTGATATCCTTTGTGATAATCAGAGTTGTATTAAGTTGACATGAAACCCGATGTTTCATGACAAGTCGAAACATATTTAAGTTAGATATCATTACATCCAGGATATGGTACAGAAGGAAGTTGTAAAGATCAAGTATGTTCTGACAAAGGAACAAGTGGAAGATGTGTTAAATAAGCCCCTGTCTCGTCTAAATTTTGAATACTTTCGAGACAATATTTGCGTAGTCTAAAAGGACCTCCCTCAAAAGAGGGAGTGAAGGAAGATGGTAGAAGGATGTAGTGGTGGTAGCTCATCCTAGAGTAGAGTAAGTATGACTAGGCTTGTTGGCCCGAAAGGGTTAGTAAGTCAAACAAGGCTTGTTGATCCTAGGGGGATTAATATTTCTGGCTAGGCCTGTTTATCCCAAGAGTGTTAGTAAGCCAGAACAAGGCTTCTTGGTCTCCAGGAAGATCCATTTGTCTGACTAGGCCTTTTGATTCGAAAGGGTTAGTTAGTTAGACAAAATTCCCAAATGCATATATCAAAGAACTCACCAAGATACTTCTCCAAGATAGTTAGAGGGGAATATGTGGTTTTAGTATTCCTATACTGATATAGAAGGTTCAGTATTTTCATACTGATGTTGTTGAGATAGTTTCAATATTCCTATATTGACGTAGCACGTTCAGTATTTTCATACTGATGTTGATGAGATAATTGTTGAGATGATTGATGAGATAGATTCAATATTTCTATACTGATGATGATGTTGTTTCAACATTTTTATGTTGATGATGATGATGTTTCAACATCTCTATGCTAGTGATGCAGATTATGATCTAGCATTTATTGATGATATTGTTTTAGCACTAACATGTTAATGATATTGTTGATGTTTCATTATTTACATACTGATGTTGCAAATGATTTTTCAGTATTTACATATTGATGTTGCATAAGATGTTCCACTATTTGCATTCTGATTTGACATAAGATGATTCAGTATTCACATACTGATGTTGTAGAATATGATCCAGTACAAACAGAAGATGATTCAGTATCCACATACTGATGTTGTAGAAAATGATTCTGTTAGCTCTCCAAGAAACAACTTAGTGGTTATGGCTAAGTATGCTTGGTAACTTTAAAAAATCATTTCTCTTTCAGTGAGTGGATCAATGGGATACCAAGAAAGCACAATGAAAGGATTA
>LPNX010888224.1:312065-347575 GCA_001517045.1 Pseudotsuga menziesii
TATTTGAATTGGGTACATGCTAGCATGGAACTAGACAAATTCCGAACAAGATTGGAAACATACAATTGAGCCAATCCATTAGGCATGAGACTTGCTTACTTTTTCAAGAAGGGTGTTGATTTCTCCCATGATTATCCCCTTGCTTAGAATTTTGGTACTTCGACAATTTTTGGACACCCATGCCTCTCCACTCTGTAAGACTAACTTCCTTGTGCCCTATGCTTGTCCCAACTCTTCGCTCATAAAAATTTATTTGTCTCCTTTTCTATATTACTTAGCAAAGAAATCCCTCAAAGTCTTCTCCCTTGACCACATTTACATATTCCCCCATCCTTCTCTTTTTTACCAATGTTTCTAGGAATATTGCACCTCTTGTGGAGAAGAGACATTCCTCTATTCTGAATGGTTCAGATCTAGAACAAATGAGTAACATGGAATGTCAGACTATCCCTAGATCTATTTAAACACTTGAATGGACTTCCATTCTTCTTCTATTAATGGATGTCTTCACTATCCTTGAATCTTTTTCCTCTGTTTACCTACAAAAATAGAAGAGAACAATAGAAAGTGATAGCATACAAGATATAAAAACTGGATCTATGCTTGTGACCAAGGAGTCAAGCAATACATACACATGATACAACATATATGGGAAAGAGAAAACATTATTTATTAACAATAATTGGAAAGACTACAACTTTTGTGCCTTGGTGTTGAGAGTTCCTTCCAATGGATCCTTGCCTCCAATAGCTCAAGAATTATTTTGACAGAGTTTGGGTATACAAAACAATTCTTCCTCCTCCCTCCCACGGGGGATGATCCAGTATTAAAAGGCATGGGAGGATAGGAATGGTTGAGGATCTCATGGATGAGGTGGAGATAAGATCATAAAAGGGAGGAGCTCGAGCTTCAGGTGGTTCCTAAACTATAGGGATCAGGCTCCACAAAGGTAAGCTTCGAGAAGCCTCTCGAAGCTTCTCTTTTTTCCTTGAAAACTCGAGCACCGCTCCTTTAATGAATCAAACAGGCGGTGTTAAGGGGGTCGCTCTTCTTGCAGTAAGGATAAAAGCTATGGCACCACTCTTTTCTGATGTATCAGGAGTGTTGCTAACTTGGGTAACGCTTTTTGTCAATGGAAGAGGAGCGTTATAGGATCAAAACAAGGAAAAATTGCAAGGGGATAATTTATTCCTTCATTTCTCTAGGGAAAACTTTGAGGGATTGGAGAAGACAAGGGAATACATATCTTATAACATGAGGGTGACAAGATTTCAGTGTTACAACTAACAAATTTGTACTTTCCTCTACTTGTGAAACAACAATTGACCCATGTTTTTATGAAATTTGGTATGGGTATAAAAGAAAGAAAAATATAAACACCGAGGTCATTTTCAGTGAAAACGTGAAGGATAACAAGGTCAATGAAATGTAATTAGACAATTTAAGGAGTTCAATTATCAAGAACCCCGAAAATCTTATGATTAGAATACTTCATATAAAATTGACAAAAAAAAAGTGGATAAACAAAAAAAAACCCTAAAAATGAAATGTGAATCCAAGACAAAAGACCCAAATGTACTAGAATACCAAAATATTAACATCTCTGGCCAATAAAATAGGTTTTTGTTGTTATTGGGGGTGTCCAAACTTTTGGACAATGAGGCTCTGAAAGTTAGTGTGCATAATATTATTTGTGAACTATTTGTTTAAGGTTTAATGCCTAAGTGTGTGTAATAACCCTTACCTTGTAATAAGATTTAGAGACCAAGCATGGCCTACATAGAAGATGCCAATATAGGGAGACCTAGATATGAGGTTTTGTTTCCTCTTAAAAGATTGCAAATTCAAATCTTGAAAAAGAAGGTAACCTCTATTAAAATCTTCAATATCATATATTATGTACATGCACTACATTATCATTACAAACTGTTCCACCAACATCATGTATCACTTACCCTTTGCACATGAGGTTAAAAAGCGTGATTAGAGCATGCTTGAGGCGAGCTTAAGCGCAATGATGAGGAATTTACCTCCAAACAAAGGGAAACCTTAGCCTATTGGAGGCCCTTTGAGAGGTGCATGTGATTTGATTGTTGCATTGCAATATGATTTGATCGCATTTGATCTCTTGCCATTAATATCGCTCTAATTTCATGGATCATTGCTAAAATTTCAAATTTTATTTGATCATCCCGCGAAGAGCTCAACTCCACCTTTTATCTCATGTGCACAAACATGGGGTTCTAAAGCCCAAGCTCATGATTCTTTGCTCCATGTGCGGAGCCTAACTACCAAGAATCCTTCACTTTGGGCCTACAATTAATGCACACTATGGGACTACAATTAATGCACACACCCCATCCCCTTCCATAGAGAACTATATCTTGAGTGGGTTTGTGCTCAAGATAGACATGGAGCCACTATTGAAATTTGAAGGTATTTTTATTTTTACACGTCATTAATATCTATATCCCAATCATATATATATTATTAATTAACTAGTTATATATAGTTACTAACTAATTATTATCAATAATTAATTAATAATATAAATTAACTAGTTATTATTAACTAATAATTAATTAATTAATAATATAGTTACTAACTAGTTATTATTAATAATTAATTGTTAACTAGTTCTTCGTAAGTACCTGGAATTGGCACTGACAGCCAAAGCTGTTCATTGGTATTTGGAATTGGCACAATAAGGATTGGATGGTGTTGCCCAGGTGTTTGATGAAAGGTTTGCAGGTAAAGTGGTTGACAAAATGTTTTCATACCAAATATTTGACAAAATGTTTTCTTTTTCAAGTTTGTTCATTCCATTCCACTGGGTTGGAATTAAATAGAGAGTATTATGATGACATTATCAGTTTTCAAATCATGGTTGACAATTGGGTTGCTCATTAAAACTGAAGGAATTTTAACGATATCTTCACCAAAATGTTATAATGTTTTGAAGAACTACAATGATGTCTCCCAGTTGACCTTACTTGAAGAGAGAAGAAGAGTTAAAAGAGTTGGTCCAAATTCATTTAGCTATCCATATAGTACACCTATATCTAGTTAAGACTGATACATATTTGAATTTCAATAATGGCAACAATTATCAAAATCAAATGAAATTTGAGTTATCAAAGGCCATGAGGTGTACCTAACTACTTTCAGCAGTGTTAAGAATCATTTTGAACAAATAAGGATTTGAAGTAGAATGGAATGTGATACTTTGGGAATTCCCCCCTCTACGTTGTGCTTCTACTCTTTTGGTTTTTAAACTTTGGAGCAGTGTTATTTTTTTACATATTTATTTGGCAATTTTCCAAGGAGCAGTGTTATTTTCCTAGCAGCAGTGTTAGATCAATATTTGCACACTACCCCAACAACCAAAGACTTGAGGTTGTCAAAACATGAGCTTCCGAATGAATCTTCAGAAACAAAGATGGAACATGTCTCCTTCCCAAGGAAAGCCCGCACAAAAGATAATTATGTTAGCAGACCTTCAACTATCCCCCTCAATCAAATCACACATTAGATGATTATGTTATAAATAAGGAACTATAAACATATACCTTCTCCACAATGGAAAGTGAATTCATTGCATGTCAAGAGCCCTTGATGAAATTTCCGCAAAACCCACTAGGATTTCCGAAACATGCAAAGCTTATAGATGATATGTGTTGTGTTACCAAATAAGTTGCACTAAGTTGGATTTCTAAATGAGCCTCCAAAGATGAAAAATCACTTGTTCAATTTTCAAGTTGAGAAGTCCTTGCAGGCTTTCCTAGGACAAATTTTTAAAATTTTTTAACATGTTCCTACCCCATGGGGAATTGTAATAAACTGAGTTTGCATGATAAATTTATGTAAAAGGTTTTCCTTCTTAGGAATTATTTATTAATGCATTATTCTAGGTTTTTTTCCCTTAATTATTTATTGTTTTTAAGTGATAGATAATTTTTCGAGTTTTTCACCCAACCTCCAAAGCTGGAATAATCGCCTTATTAATTAAGCCTTGGGAGGTTATTAAAACATATGTGTCGATGTATATTACCATGATTAGCATTATTTTGATTCATTATGAACATGTCCTAAGTCCCCCATAGTTTTTTTTAATTTATGATTTTATTTATTTATTTTGTTTCCGGTTTTTTTTTTCTTGTTTTTAGAGGCTTATTTTTAATAAGTTAATTGTAAAAATGTAAAGAGTCATAAAAGTGTGGCTAGGAGGTTTTTTTTTCCATGGGGGTGCTCATTTTCTAACTCAGAGAACCCATTTAACCCCTAGACCCACTTTCTTAAGTTTTCGAGTAATTATTCAACTCCAAAATTAATAATTACTCGAAAAACCCAAAAACCCAAGAAAAAATGAAATATTAAAAAATTCGGCAATGAGAAAAAATAAATATAATTGCCAAAAAAGAGTTGGGTGACTTGGAAAATAATGTTAGCAAGTATCCGGGAAAGAGATACATGTCAAATGTTTCCAATTCGGAGATTTTTTTGAGTTTGTAACTTTCCTCTCTAAGTGGGGGCACAAATCCCAAGAGAGATGGAAGTTTGGGTGATGTGGATGATTTTTGATGATGTGGATTCAAAAGTTTTGGAAGTTGCTTCTCCTTTTTCCCTTATCCAATTCATTCCAACCTTTCTCCAACCCACAACCAACTCACTTGGAGCTAGCACATCCTTGAGGAGATGCATTCCCCTCTCTTTGCCAGATTTCTATTTAAGCAGACAACCTCTCTTCATTCTTCATGGATGATTTGGGCATTGAACCTCTTCTCTTGTGATATGTAATTTTGATTGTTGAGTTAATAAAAGGATTTGGAGGCTAAAGCAAGTGTACTCTATGGTGTTTGGATGTGTTTTCATTGGTAATATAGAGGTAACCTGTGGATTTTCTTAAGCTTGTTTGTGTTCGGGATTTGTTGGTTTTGAATATAATTGTTTTTATGATAAGATAGGAAGTAATACTCATGTGATTACTTATTATTGCAGAATGCTTATGAGTTTATGATTCTTGTTTGATTTCATATTTTTATTGAGCATTCATTATTGGATAAACACCTGCATTTAATCCCCATTTGCAAGGTTTTGTAGATTTATTTTACAGGTTGCTTAAGCTGGAGTTTTGGATTAGAGTGTGAGCTCTACCTTCACTCCAAATAGCTTTTGAAAAGAGAATTTCATCCCACCGGCAATACTTCCTAAATTTTCTTTCTCCATCTTTCAAGCTTGGTGATGCCCTTCCATCACAAAATTTCGAGTCTTTTGGTTACTAATTTCTTTATTTTGCATATTTAAATCTCATTGAAGAATTGGAATATATTAACTTTTTTATTTACATATGCAAGTTTTAAGTTTCAGATCTGATTATTGAAGTTATATTTTACAAGATTTGATTACAAGAAAGTACTAGTTTAATTCCTAAAATTTGCTATATTTAAAGTACTTAAATGTTATTTATTAATTTTTTATGTTTTAACGTGAATTCCCATCATATTTAATAAAAAAAATTTCGCTCTTTTGCAGCAAAGATTGGTCTGATAAAGAGGCATTTTGGCGAAATTCTGAAGATCTGAGTCAAACCGGAAGTCCCTATTCTCATAATTCTTTCATTGGCCATTTCTCAAAGGCCCTTAATTGTAAAAACTTGTCGTTACTATTCTACAAAGGAACACAGGTCCCTTTTTCTTCTAATCATTGTAAAAAGAGAAGCAAGTGCGAAGCCAAGTGCCCACACCCCATCCCCCTAGGCGAGATTCGCACTGTTTCATTTTTTTTTCTTTATTTTTTCCAGATTATTTTAAGTTTCTAAAGTAAATTTAATCAATTCGGTTGTGTTCTCGATAACGAGAGTATTGGCATCGAGATTTAAAAAACCCACACTTAGCTTTAAAAAAAACTTAAAATACCCAAGACTTCAAGACCCCGTATGCTCTTGTGACCACTGCAGGCCTTTGGCTGGATTGGTGGGACAATTAGAAAGGGATTGAAGTGACTAGTAATTAGCAAAACACATCAATTAATCCCTACAAGTGAAAATTCGACACTTATACGATTTTATTAAGTTGTGGGGAAATTCTGCAAGTGAAGCAAGAACCACTAGAAAGTGACCACAGGCTACTGTTAGGCTACACCCTCGTTTGGTGTAGTGTTGAACACAACCTCGTGACTCCATCTAGCCCACTTGTCACTATGAGAGACACTTCTTGGTAACTCTAGACACATTCCTCGTACCTCTGGGTATATCTGGAATACCCTTTCCCCTCATAAAAAGATCATTACCACATTAATAATAAAATTTACCAAGAATTGACCTACTCCCTAATTACTCACTTAATAATCTTAAAACTGACCAACTGAGACAATTGCAATACTTCACGAGACTTCACTAGCAACCCTTTACACAAGCACTCCACTGGCACTGGTCTATTTTTTCAATCTGGCTCATTTTCTTTATTAAGTTAATCATTATGTTGTATGGAATGTTATTTATGCTAGTTAATTAAATATTTTGCAGTAATCTTTGTTTCAAAGTTTTATTGTATCTCATCTCTTAGACTAATTGTTATATTATCATAGATTAAACAACATATTTTATTTTACTAGGGACCACCCCCCTTGGCTTCGCTAGGAGAGAGCCTAGACGGAGGAGTCAAGATCAAGTGACAACACTTGACTCTTGCTTTCCCCCAAGGTCGCACCCAGTGGCTTGAAGATTTCTACCACGTGACCCGAAATATGACTTTTGTTTTCTCTTTTTGTTTTTCCTTCGTTTGATGATTTTTTAAATTAGTTTTTAATTTTTCATCTAGCGACTACACTAACCTTTTTTCTTTTTTTTTATAATTTACAAAGGAAAAGCAAAAGGAAAATTTTTGTGAGAATGTTTTAAATGCATAATTTTTTTTTTCTCACGTGGCGACTCCATTGAAGGGATAAAACCCTATTATCTCATAAACTTGTGAAGTTTTGTTGTGTGTAGATGAGCCCATGCGACATATTAAAACCTTTAAATCTCATCACTTGACAACTCCACCTGTTCCATACAAGGTTCTATGGTTATATCAAATGCATACTATTAATTTTTGATATGGATGAATTAAGGGAGAACTGTGGTGCCCAGATAGCCGGAATTTTTCAGCCTATCGATTTCTTAAACATCCCGAGTTTTCCTTACTTTGGTCATGGTGTGGGGGATGTATATAAATGGATTCCAGTCTTTCATGGAAATTATGGTGATTCGTCCATCTGACATATCAAGTCTTTCCTTCAATTGTTGGCCGACTCCATTGTTCTTTATGAGGACAATACGATGGAAATGTTTGTTGGTACTTTTCAGGGAGATGCTAGTTGTTGGTTCTATCAGGGACTTCCTAATAAATGTATAGCCTCCTTTCCAAGCTTCCTTTGGATGTTTTTAGAGCAGTGGCATGATGGTAGGGGTAGTATGAATGGTTTGAAAAAATTCCTTGAAAATATCTTTACCTTCTACCTATCTGGGACAGAGTATCACATGGAAACATATGATGGACCTTTTTCCATGATACAAAGTATTGAAGACTTGGAATCACTTGTTGAACATTTTAGTGAAGAGGAGATCCATGATACTCCCATCGAAGAACTTCCCCATGTTAGCATAGACAACGATGAATGTGTGGAAGTATCTCTAAGTTATTTAAGAAAGGAAGAGATTAAGCAGCTTATTAAAGAATATGAGGTCTCTCTCAATACACAGTAAGATTCTGAAGATGGGAACATCCATGACAATCACATTGAAGAGTTTCTTGAAGAACCCTTATTTGGAGACACTGTTGAAAACCATTCTCATATCACTTTAGCAAAAAATAACGAAGATTTGGCAAACCTAGTGGGACCCATTGAGCAACACAACACAAGTGATCCCATTGAATATGTTCATAAAGGTTCCTTGATTAAAGATATTATCAAAGATCCTCTTCATGATACCATAACAGAAACCATTGGAAATTTGGAGTGTTCTCATGAATATTCCATTGATAATGATCACAGTTTTTCTCGAGATTTATATCAAGAAGAAACCATTACAGAAGACTATAAAGAAACTTATGATAAGATCTTGGTGTGTGAAGACACTAGCCCTTGTTCTCCACATGTTGACGAAAGTTTGGAAAGTTGATTGCCTTATAACATTTTTGAAACCAAATATTCTGAAGAATATTGTTATGAACATGAGAAAGACATGGATATCCGGGAGCATGATGCCATGGATGAAAACTCCCTCACATCTGAAATGGATGGGTATGATGAATATTGGAAATTTATTGGAAATCCAATTTACGATATGTCAAGAGAGGGGAGTGCTTATTCAGAATATTTTGGAGGTTTTATTGAAAGTCCTGTCTATGACATGTCCAAAGAAGAGAGTCTTCACTTAGAAACTTGGGGAGGTCTCGGTATGGAAGAGGAGCATTCAAAGTTTTCATATGATCATTCAAATCCATATCATCCAGAATCACACACGTATTAGAATTGAATACTTTGAGAGGCAATGCATTCAAGAGTCAGATTTGATACAGTCGATGGAGGGTAAGCCTGAGCTTGCATTTTCTAATTCAGAGGTTCCTTATGATTTGGAGAAACCTGGGACTTACATAGAGAGTTATCATCCAACAATTCCTATTGATATATGTGATGGAGTTGTTGACCTGCACCATCATGCAGATGTGTACATTATCCCTATCCAAGCTTGGATAGAAGAAGCCTGCGGAAGCTCATGCCAGTTTGGGAAACAATTTAATGAAGTGTTATATGCTTATGATCTCCTATCCAGCACGCACATCCTGAATATCCATGCAGGTTTGCACTTTCTAATAAATATTTCCTTGCTTTGGCTAGTTAGCAAAGACAAAGGAAAAAATTTAAATTTTTATAAAATGTTAAGGTGGTTGCATTGGATTTATCATTTCACTTAACGTTTTGACTATGTTATGCTGAGAGTAGGAAAATAAGCTCCTTAAAGTGAGCATTTACATTTTGCACTTACAAATAATAATCTTTTTATTTAGTTAAAGTTTCATTTTTCCATTTACTTTATAATAAAGCAACTTAATGGTTCTTTGGATCTTACAATATTTTGTGCTACTAAGGTTGGCTTGTCAAGTTGAGATGTTTTTAGAGATTATTGAAACCAAATATTCTATGGTTCTCGCATGCTCTCCTTGCCTAAAGACCAGTTAAGCATGCGTCCTGCAGTTGGAGCCAGATGTTACCAACTAAGTTTCACTAAGTTGGATTTCTAAATGAGCCACCAAAGATGAACAATCACTTGTTCAATTGTCAAGTTCAGAAGTCCTTGCAGGCCTTCCTAGGCCAATTTTTTTTAATTTTTTAACATGTTCATACCCCATGGGGGATTGTAATAAAATGAGTTAGCATGATGACTTTATGTAAATTTTTTGGATTCTTAGGACTTATTTATTAATGCATTATTCCAGGTTGTTTTTTTCTTGTTAATTATTTATTGTTTTTTGGCGATAGATAATTTTCAAGTTTTTCACACAAACCTCCAAAGCTGGAATAATCACTTATTAATTAAGCCTTATGAGGTTATTAAAACCTATGTGTCGATGTATATTATCATGCTTACCATTATTTTGAGTGATTATGAACATGTCCTAAGCCTCCCATAGGTTTTTTTTTAATTTTCGGATTTTTTTCCCCCTTTTCACAGGCTTATTTTTAAGAAGCTAATTGTAAAAATGTAAAAAGTCATAAAAGTGTAGCTAGAAGGTTTTTTTTCCATGGGGGTGCTCATTTTCTGACTCAGAGTACCCACTTGACCTCTAGACCCACTTTCCTAAGTTTTCAAGTAATTATTCAACCCCAAAATTAGTAATTACTCGAAAAACCCAAAAACCCAAGAAAAATTGAATTATTAAAAAAATTGGCAATTAAAAAAATAAAGATAAATGCCAAAAAAGAGTTGGGCAACTTGGAAAATCATTTTGGCAAGTATCCAAGCAAGAGAGACAAGTCATATGTTGCCAATTCGGAGAGTTTTTTGAGTTTGCAACTTTCCTCTCCAAGTGGGGGCACAAATCCCAGGAGAGATGGAAGTTTGGGTGATGTGGATTCCAAAGTTTTGGAAATTGCTTATCATTTTGCAATTTTATCCAACTCATTCCAACATTTCTCCAACCCACAACCAAATCACTTGGAGCTATCACATCCTTGAGGAGATGCATTCCCCTCTCTTTGCCATATTTCTATTTAAGCAGGCAACCTCTCATCATTCTTCACGGATGATTTGGGCATTGAACCTCTGCTCTTGTGATATGCAATTTCAATTGTTGAGTTAATAAAAGGATTTGGAGGCTAAAGCAAGTGTGCTCTATGGTGTTTGGATGTGTTTTCAATGGTAATATTGAGGTAACCTGTGGATTTTTTTAAGCTTGTATGTGTTCGGGATTTGTTGGTTTTGAATATAATTGTTTTTCTGATAAGATAGGAAGTAATACTCCTGTGATTAATTATTATTGCAGAATGCTTATGAGTTTATGATTCTAGTTTGATTTCATATTTTTATTGAGCATTAATTATTGGATAAACATCGATATTTAATCCCCATTTGCAAGGTTTTGTAGATTTGTTTTACAGGTTGCTTAAGTTGGAGTTTTGGATGAGCGTGTGAGCTCTACCTTCACTGCAAGCAGATTTTGAAGAGAGAATTTCATCCCATCGGCAACACTTCGTGGATTTTTTCTTGCCTTTCTTTCTCCATCCTTCAAGCTTGGTGATTCCCTTCTGTCACAAAATTTCAAGTCTTTTGGTTACTAATTTCTTATTTTGCATATTTAAATCTCACTGAAGAATTGAAATATCTTAATTTTTTGATTTACATATGCAAGTTTTAAGTTTCATATCTGATTATTAAAGTTATATTTTACAAGACTTGATTACAATCAAGTACTAGTTTAATTCCTAAAATTTGCTATCTTTAAAGTACTTAAATGTTCTTGATCAAATTTTTATGTTTTAACCTGATTTCCCATCATATTTAATAAAAAATTGTTTGTTTTTTTGCAGCAAAGATTGGTCTGATAAAGAGGCATTCTAGTGAAATTCTGAACATCTAAGTAAAACTAGAAGCCCCTCTTCTCATACTTCTTTCATTGGCCATTTCTCAAACGCCCTTAATTGTAAAAACTTGTCGTTCATATTCTACAAAGGAACACAAGTCCTTATTTCTTCTAATCATTGTAAAAAGAGAAGCAAGTGGGCAGCCAAGTGCCTACACCCCATCCCCCTAGGGATGACTTGCACTATTTAATTTTTTTTAGTTTTTCTTTATTTTTTCCCATTTATTTTAAGTTCCTAAAGTAAAATTAATCAATTTGGTTGTGTTCTCGGTAACAAGAGTATCAGCATCGAGATTTAAAAAACTCACACTTAGCTTTAAAAAAAACTTAAAATTCCAAGACTTCAAGACCCCGTATGCTTTTGTGACCACATCAGGCCTTTGGCTGGATCAGTGGGACAATCAGAAATGGATTGAAGTGACTAGTAATTAGAAAAACACGTTAATTAATCCATTCAAGTGAAAATCCGTCACTTATACAATTTTATTAAGTTGTGGGGAAATTCTGCAAGTGAAGCGAGAACCACTAGAAAGTGACCACAGGCTACTGTTAGGCTACACCCTCGTTTGGTGTAGTGTTGAACACAACCTCTTGACTCCATCTATCCCACATGTCACTATGAGAGTCACTTCTTGGTAACTCCGGACACATTCCTCATACCTCTAGGTATATCTGGAATACCCTTTCCCTTCATAAAAAGATCATTACCATATTAATAATACAATTTACCAAGACTTGACCCACTCCCTAATTACTCACTTAATAATCTTAAAACTAACCAACTGAGACAACTGCAATACTTCACGACACATCACTAGAAACCCTTTACACAAGTCCCTTCTTACTTAAAAGCAACAAATTATCCTTTCAATATTTATATCCTTCAAGCGCTCAGGTGTGGAATTGAATTCAATATTTTATGATTTTAAGTTTTAACCAAACCATCCATCAATCCAATCTTATATCAAACTATTCAGATCATATATAACATAAACTTAAGAGATTAGTTTTCCTGGCGTGCTAAATCAACCAAACATAGGCAAATGCTCTAGAAATTATATAGAAATATTAAATATCCATTGACAAACACATGAAGTGTATGTCCTCAAGTATCCACATGCAAGATTGGCTGACTTCCATTGTTTAAAAAGGGTTCATCTTTATCGATATTGACACCTTAATGATAAAATACAGAATCAAAATCTTAACAAATTTGTGAAGTAATAGTCCTATCATATCTTCAGAGTCAGTAATAGTCATATCATATCTTCAAAGTAGTTAGATTAGAGTACTTATTACTGTGGAATGGAATTCCATTATAGATATATATCTGGATGACAACCGCAAACTAGAGAAATACACAAGACATGACATTGATATTGCATGGAATGTTAGATGAGGAAGGGTTCTATGAACTTGCAGAAAAACCATCTTCCTAATTAGAAAAATTTGCACATAATCCAATTTCCTAATTAGAAAAACGTTTGGGTAAGACATCATAATCCCCCTTTGTCTGAAATGTAGAAGTTAATCAATGGTTCATATTACCTGATTGCATACCACAAACAATCACTTTTATCTAAATTTGTGCTTAGCTGCTCTAACAAGCCCCGAGCAGAGAATTTTCCTTGACCCCATATTCCAACATCTTCTTTGTGCCATGACATATTTTTCTTGTATCTGCACTTGATGTTGCAACAGGATGAAGGGACTCCATGCTGACCTGCTCCATTCCCATTAGGGAAGTCTGTGTACTAATCTGTAACATTATATACACATCTGATTAGAGGTCTGATATAATCCTAACACTTTCATCATCATCTCAACTATTCTAATGACAATTAATAAAAATATCACTAACCCGCGCAGTGTTATAGACCACATTTTTTCAATCGGGCAAGACACTGACGGACCAAGCAAGTAGATTATAAGATATTTCATTGTATCACACAGTTGCATCCTTATTACTGTGGGCATTGCTAAGAAAGGAAACACATACACCATAATTATTTATAGAATATATTGTTGCCTGCATATTCAATCATTAGTTTCCACTATAATCAGGTTTTAGAATGGCACTCCCTTGCAAGAAATAGAGGTTATATGGAATGGAATTATGTATCATTCTTATACAGGAAAATTCTTCAATTGAAGGACAAACCCGAAGCCCTCTTCCCAGTGAAACGATATTCTTGTCTCCATAAACTAAAGTAGTTTCACATAGTTTTATCGCTTTGTGCAACTCTTTCAGATGCCCCCACTTCGGCTTCCTTATATTCCCTATATGGATTATAGGGTTCTATAGTTACACAGATATATATTGAATTTTTGTTTGTTTGGAGAATGACAGATAATTTCTTTGGCAAAGCTGTTGGGGGTTGATGGATATATGGATGGTGAAAGTCACTGAAGACTATATTTTACATATAGCTTCATCCTCATCAGATTTTCAACAGAATCTTCTCGGATCACTTCACTGATGGTGGCTAGTCCACGGTCCAACAGACACATAGTACCATATTGTTTCGATTTTTATTTTCTTTCCAAATAAGCACTTACAACTGTTCCTATCTTTCTGATTGTGGAATGATAATTGAACCAGATTCATTAATCAATGCTAAATGCCATACAACCTAGTGGCACAGATTTTCATATGTAACCCTTAAAAAAAACCCAGAACCACACACTCTTTTCAATGCAGAAAAAATTGGCATCGGCAACTCTTGCATACCATATTTGTCAATAGGCGCATCGTAGTCATAATTGGTGGTGATGATGGACCTCCACTTGTCTGGCCAAAGTTTGTGACTCCATGGTACTGCACTGCAGCATAAAAAAATTACATTAAGGAAATGGTTCAAATTTGAATAATATAATGTAAATACATATAAGTTCGAGCTCAAAATGAAAGAAGGCCAAAATCCACCATGGAATAGTTTTAAAATGATCCTTCTCTCTTGAAAAATCGGGCTACTGCGAATGCAACATCTTCAGCAGGCCTATGAGGGGTCCTCCCTCCATATGTCTGAAACCTGTAATTACGCCATAGGCATTTTCTCAATGAAAGAAGTTCTCCCAAAAGATTCCTCGTCTCCCTAGCCATTAACATCTCGACATGTGTTGCCTGGTTATGGTGAGATTAATCGCTAAACTTTCCGGTTATTATATCCCGTGATATGGAAGGGACGGAAGAAGGCGACATGGAGTTGATCGGTTAAGTACACGTTTTGAAAATGCTCAGGATTTATTCTATTTGTTGATATTATTTCCGCGTAACTTCTTCCTTCGCCAAGTCCATCCTTATTTTAAACTCACTCTGCGTTCTTTTTTATCGGTCTGCCTCTACATTTGGCAGATATTAAATATCTGGAGAGAGAACGCAGGCTATTGCACCAAGTACCAAATTCAAAACTCACATATACAATTTTTTATGTCAAGCAAAATAAAGAATTGTCAAATTCAGAACTCGTTTTTTTTCATGGCTGTTTTTTTCATGCCGTTTACATAGGGTTTTCATGCCGTTGGAGAATTATTTTTCTGTTATACCCAAATCTTATCACCAACATGTGATGATATCCTTAACACCCTATGTTTTCCCTAAATCCCAAACTTGGAATGGAAACTTGCTTTGGATATCAATTCTACACGAAAAAACCTAGCACCACGCTTTCCCTTTGGCTGATGAGCGGTACCCTGTTCAGCACCGCCTATGTCCTATTATAGAAAAGTGGTGCCACCATGTATGTGCTTTTCTCTTGGATCGGTTCTCACCTAAACCTCTCTGTCATAAGGGAACAAAAGCAGTACCATTGGTAAAATTGGAAAAATAGATGATTATCGAGGCTTCTAGATCATGAGCCTCATGTCCTCCCTTATCCCTATCAAAATGGGTTAGTTGGAGTTGAGATCCCTCTTGGTAGGATCTTAGAGCCACCTCACCCACAATTCTCTCAACTATCCCTATCCATTGAGCCTTATAAATACAAGCTCATATCCATAGTTGAGGGGGAGAACTGAATGGTAATGTTATGTTGTTGAATTGACTATCTAGTCCAATCCATTGGAGAGCACAAGAGAGCAAGTTGGAGCTATCAGGGATGAGGTGTTTGTCTTGTGGAGGAGTTTTCCAACACTAAGGAAATGGTTGTAAGCTTCTTCATTCATTTATTAATGCAAAGATGATTTTCGTCCCACATAACTGTTGTACTGATATCGCATGTATATGTCACTGGATTCCTTAGTCACTAGTATGGATGTGTGAATAATGTTCTGGTAGCTTTGATGTTCTTGTTTGTTTGACATGTTCTGAAGGTACACAGGTTCTTCATCAAAGCATTATTCCAGATGTTTACAACATTCAGGGAAGGTCTTCATCCTTTGTCATTCACTCATTTGTTCTGGATCTGAACCATTCAGACCAGAGGAACAACTTATGCCCGCAGAAGGTGCAATATTCTTGACAACAAATCTGGCGACTCTGCTAGGGAACAAAGCAAATTTTAGTTGATCTGATCTTCCTCAGTCCTTGAACACTTGTCCGAATCCAGGCTCCAGTCTATAACTCTCTTCAGTCAGATATTCCATTTGACTTAGTGAATTTTGGTTTAAAACTTTCAGATCTGAACTATTTTGACCTTATATGCTCTGTTTTACTGTCAATTCATCAGTATTTACCTTGATTTGAGCAATTTTTTTACTTGAATTCTCGTTCTCCTTATGTTTTGGATCTATTCAAGGAACCACACATGTGCTGTTGGAACCATTTTGATCTCCCACGTACCTTGCGTATATCGGGAGACCCCACTAGGATACCTTATCTATCTGAGAAAATCCATTTAGTCGTCTTTCTTGGAGCCATACACCGAAAAAATCATTCGGGGAGATTACTACACACATACCCTTGTGGTATATCGCAAGTGGCACCTTCTTGACAATCCTGGTGAGAGACCGGACTATTTGAACTCCTCCTGTCATTTAAGTGTGCTTGTTTGGCTTATAGCTTGAGTAGGGAAATTTTTGGTGTGTTTTTCCAGTTTTGAGACCCTAGGTTAGATAAGAATTGCACAAACTGGCTGAATTAAGACAATCCAGAAGAGTACAGGGCTTGCCACCTAATTTTATTCCTGTTTCAGGAGAAGATCCTATGGAAGCTATAGACCAAGGAGTTGCTACCAACTCCCAAGTGGGAGAAAATGTGGGTGTAGAAAGCAGAGATCCATATCCTTCGCACGGTCCTCCCTTGTTCCAAAAACCTTCTAGGGGAAATATTTCGTTCCATTCTCCCATGGAAGGCCATGTTGATGATACTAACCGTCCATATTATGGTCCCAATTCTCCATCTTGGGATACCTCTATGGTACACGCCATTGCTTCGTTTGGCACCCGTCCAACCTCTTCTGAAGATATTTCACCAAATGAAGAAGAATGTAGAAAATACTAGGCAGCTATTCTTCGTGCAAGAGAACTTGGGAAGAAAATAGATAACATATTGGGTACACCACCACCTCGCTCAGCAGTTTTTCCTGTGGGATATCGCTCACTTTTTGATTCTATGAAACCCATTGAAACTATTCTAGATCATGTTGTGACTTTGCATAATCGAGGTCAAACTACCAACCCCGCCACCTCTCATATTATGTCTGTTCCAAATCCTCCCGGGTCTTCCACACCTAGGGAACAACATTCAATTCATGTTCCATCAATACCTTCTAGTGTCGGGGGCAACCCCCGACACGACCTACGTTACATGTCACTCGAGTTGTAGATAGTCACGGACAGACCTCTAGTATAGAGCAATCTACAGTCTACATCCCTCCTACCCATACGAATGTGGTTAACCCCCCATCCAGTTTAGGTCAGCCCTTGGGGGCACAACCTATAACCAATCAAACCCCTTGGGGGTATGACTACATAGCAAATCAAGTACCTGTAGGAAATACCAATTACCAACCTACTCCTACAGGAATTACTTATGCTGGAATTCCATATCCTAATAATACTTACACTCCATGGGGGCAACCTAACTAGTCTTACATGCCAGCTATGGGAGGGATACCTATACATACTGCGGGGGGTGCCGGAGGACCACCTTACGGAGGTCCTCCCCCTGGGGGGCCTAATGGTCCTGGAGGGCCTAGCAACTTTCCTCCTTATGGTCCTAACGGCCCTAGTGGTCCTGGGAGGCCTGGTTTCTTCCCTCCTGATGGTCCCATAGGGTCTGGTGGCCCTCCTCCTATTAGTTCCGGAGGCTCCATAAGTTTACCTACCAGAGGTCCTGGAGGGTTTGGTTCTCCTCCTCCTAGTGGTCTAGGTGGTCCTGGTTGTCCCAATGGTCCTAGTGGTCCCGAAGGCCCTGGAGGCTCCGGTGCTCATAACAGTCCCGATCCCGGAAATCAACCCCCTGCAGGTGGATCTTTTGGTGGTTCTTCATCACAACAACCTATCTATCAGTCTAGTTATGGTACTACTGGTACTTATATGCCCTCTCAATACTACCAGTACATGCAACCTAATTTCTAGATACCTTTCCTAACAAATTTGGAATTGCCTGATTTTTCCAAGTTGATTAATGATCCCATTCGACATAACCCCTCATGGCCTCCCATTCCAGTAAAGTTACCATCGAACATCCCAAAGTTCGATGGGAAGTAGGGAGATGATCCAAAAAACCATGTCATGACATTCCATTTGTGGTGTTCTTTGAACTACCTAATGGATGATTTAGTTCATTTAAGACTCTTCCAGCGAAATTTGACCAGTACCGCCGCAAAATGGTACATTGAACTTCCACAACATTCGTTTGTGGATTTTGGTTCTTTGGAAACTGTCTTTCTTACACACTTTCAGCTTCCTATCCGTTATGAAATGGGTACAAACCTCTTAACTTCTCTTCGTCAGAACACCTCCACCCACATATCCGATCATATCCATGAGTGGAGAAGGCAGAGACGACTTATTAAGGCTCATATCCTGGATCAACTATTAGCTGATTGGTTTACTAAATATTTGTTTCCTCCTATTGCCTAAGATGCGACTATGGGAAGTGTCGTTACCGAAGAGCAACCCATTAGTCGAGCCCAGTATCTGGACTTGGTATATTCCCAGTCTGGAACATTGTATGACTTGATCCCTCAAGCTCCATGCCCAAGCACCGATCCTGCAAAGCCACCAGCATAAACCCCTGTTGATGGGATTGTTGGTTCAATCCAGTCCCCGCCAACAGAAAAACCTGCCAAGCAACCCCAAACTTCCACCCCTACTCCTTCAACTCCCAAGGTTTCTGCCAAGGTCAATTCCATTCGAAGTACACAAATTCCCATCAACAATAAAAAGATAGGTAAAGCTAAAAACAAAAAACCTAGAAACCAACAAGAGAATCCAAAACCAACCATCAACGAGAACGATAAAGGGAAAATAAAAGTGAAATATCCATGCCTGCTATGTGGAGGTGACCACTTCATGAAGGAGTGTCCTCGTCGTGAATAAATCACTCAATTTTTAAAAACTAATCCCGCACCAGTAGTTCTCACAGGGAAATTCTAGTTCTTCAGAGGAAATTCACATGATGTTCTTGGACACTATTAATTTGCAAACTCAAATTCAGAGTTATGACAAACCCATAGAAAAGAAAGAAGACAATTCTTCTTCAGGAAAAGCTCCCTCTTCTGGTTCTCCCGAGTCCTCATCTACTGGTCCCCTAACCATCGAGAAACCTAATCTCGACATGGTTTTGCGTCCACCCAAGAATCCTCTTAGGAAGGTTGTTTTTAATCCTAATGCTCAGGCTGCCCAATTTTATAATGTGGTTGAAGATCTTGCTCAGGCACCATGTGCAATGTCTACCTTGGAAGTACTCCAAAGTTGTCCTACACAACGCAAAAACTTGTTAACTGCATTAGGAGCTTTATACCCGAACAACACTAATTTGATTCATTTAAATGTCGATAACTATAAGTCTATACTACCTCACAAACTCGCTTTCCAAATCATAATGAAAGTAGTAAAAAAGAAGGTCTTTAGAACTGTCTTAGATGAAGGAACTTCAACTTCGGTTTTGTCCCTGTCTTGTTGGAAAGCTATTTGCTCTCCTAAGCTTGTAATATCACCAATGACTCTGAAATGCTTTGATGGACGAAGTTTCCAGCCCCATGGTCTCATACCAGCCCTTTCAGTCAAGCTTGGGGGAAAAACTATTTCTATTCAAGTGGAATTAGTAGATGCCCCGTTAGATTATTAGGAAGAAATTGGTTTGATGCCATGACTGTTTTCGCTTTGACGGTATTTTGAACTATCCAATTTCCGCATCTAGGGAGGATTGTAACGATTGACCAACTTGATTTATGTACGCCGGATGTTACTACCCCTATGGATAATAACATCCCTATGTTAGACTAGTCCCCTCCTCCTTACCAGTCGATTGGGGTAGGAATGCTGAAGGATTCTTCCCTTATGGGGATTTTTTCGTCCAAACCTCCTAACACAGAGACGATGACGGTAAATATGATTTCTTCGTTTTATTATGATCCAAAGGGAAAACACATTGTTGAGTCCACATGAAGCAATGTACAACGTTATCCAAACCCTTTCTGATGGCCACACTAATGACCTTCATCTGGTGGCTTCGGACCCTTACCATCTGCCCTATTGGTTAGAACCCTCTCTTCCTACTCTAGATTATCTCTCCCAGACTTTTCCTTCCAATGAGTCCATTATGGAGCTTATGAGTACGAATGAGCCTATATGGGAGGATCATCATCATAGATCCTCGTTCCTCCCAACACCAGTTCGATAGACCATGATTTTGCATCCATTTTTACTAATGATATTATCAAAACACCTCAAACTCCTATATTGTTGCAAAACATGGATTCTGAAGGAATCCTATGCAACATCACTCAAACAAATCCAATTGACATATCAGCAAAGCTTGGCACCCTTGAGCATGTTCATGTTGGGAAGAACTGCTCACCAAAAGAATCTGAAGCATACCAAGCACTTTTCAAAGAATTCCGAGATGTTTTTTCCTGGTCTTACGAAGAAATTCCGAAGATAGACCCATCCATTTTTGTTCACGAAATAAAAACCTATCACACTGCAAAACCTATCAGGAAAAAACAGAGACAAGTCCATCCACGGAAAGCCACAACTATCAAAGCTGAAATAGAAAAACTCCTAAAAGCAAGCCCTTATTTATCCCGTACCCCTGACGGAATGGATATCAAATGTCGTCCCTATCACTGAAAAGCAGGGCACCATTAGAGTCTTCATCGATTTCATAGATTTGAACAAATCTTGTCCTAAAGACAACTTTCCCACTCCGCATATCGACCAGATTATCGACAACTGTGCTGGAAGTGTTATCTTTTCATTTATGGATAGATTTTTGGGTTATAATCAGATTGAGATTTTATCCACCAATTAACACAAGGAAACATTTATTTCCCCATGGGGAACCTTTGCATACAGGAAGTTACCATTTGGCCTGAAAAATGCTAGAGCCACTTTCCAACGTGCTATGTCCTATGTGTTTCACGATATAAAACATATGGTATAACCATACCTTGATGACCTCCCAGCTCATTCACAGCGACAGGAGGACCACCTTGTTCATCTTAGAGACATTTTCCTAATATGTCGTCATTATAACATACTGCTCAATCCTCATAAATGTGTTTTTTGCATTGAGATGGGATGCCTGTTAGGTTTTGTGGTTTCTAAGGATGGCATCCAGATAGATCCATTACAAATTTCCGCTATTCTAGCCCTACTAGCCCCAACCAACCTTCTAGAACTCCAAAGTTTGCAAGGGAAGGAAAAATTCCTCCATCATTTCGTGTGCAATTTTGCAGAGAAAACACATGGTTATATGTGTCTCCTTAAGAAGGACACTCCGTTCTTTTGGGATGACCATGCCCAACGAGCCTTTGATAATCTCAAACATGCTCTGACTCACTCACCCGTGATACACCCCTCAGATTATTCAAAGGATTTTCTCTTATACATTGTTTCCTCCACTACTACCATCACCATGGTTTTGGTGCAGGAAAATCCCGACAGTCAGGAGCACGTGATATACTATGCTAGTAAGAATCTCATGGATTTCGAAACTTGATACTCACGCATGGAGAAATTAGCATTGGCCATGATCATTGATGTTTAGAAATTTTGTCACTACATTTTTCTCTACACAACCACTGTATTGGCAAACTAAAACCCTATGTATTACATCCTAACTCGTCAAGTGATCGGGGGTTGTTTTACCTAAATCCTGTCACCATCATGTGATGAGATCCTTAACTCCTGTGTTTTCCCTTAATCCCAAAACTTGGAGTTGAAAATTGCTCTGTTTGTTAATTCTACTTGAAAAAAACTAGCACCATACTTACCCTTTGGCTGATGAGCGATACCTTGTTCAACACTGCCTGTATCCTGTTATAGAGAAGCGGTGCCACTGCGGAAGTGCTTTGTTGTTGAAGCGGTTCTCACCTAAATTGCTCTGTCATAAGGGAACAAAATTAGTACCCTTGGTAAAATGGGAAACAGAGAAGTTTCTCGAGGCTTCTAGATCATGATCCTTGTGTCCTCTCTTATCCCTATCAATGTGGGTTAGTTTGAGCTCGAGATCCCCCTTGGTAGGATCTTGGAGCCACTTCACCCACAATTCTCTGAACTATCCCTATCCATTGAGCCTTATAAATATAAGCTCATATCCATAGTTGAGAGGGAGAACTATAGAGGTATTGTTATGCTGTTGAATTGACTACTTAGTCCAAATCATTGGAGAGCATAGAGAGAAAATTTGGAGCTTATGGGGATGAAGTGTTTGTCTCATGGAGGAGCTTGTCGACACTAAGGCAATGGTTGTAAGCTTCTTCATACATTCTTAATGCAACGCTGATTTCCGTCCCACATATCTGTTGTTTTGATTTCACATGTATATGTTACTAGATTCCTTAGTCACTAGTATGGATATGTAGATGCTTTTCTGGTAGCTTTGATGTGCTTGTATGTTTGACATGTTTGCAGGTACACAGGTTCATGATCGAAGCAGTATTACAAGTGTCTACAGCATTCAGGGAAGGCCTTCATCCTTTGTCGTTCACTTATTTGTTTTGGATCTGAACCATTCAGACTGGAGGAACAACTTTTGTCCGCAGAAGGTGCAATATTCTTGATAATAGGGGCAAGTACTCTCAATGGATAATCATCCTACAAGAGTTTGACCTAGAATTTTCCAAAGCTACATCAAAGAAATCCTTGGTATTTGCTGAGCTTATGTGTGATCTTCCTTGTGCTTCGATGGAATCTGAGCCTAGTGATTCATTATCGAATGAATTCTTGTTCCTGATAAGCACTACTAACCCATGGTGTGGAGATTTGCTCATTTATCTCCAGACACAGAGATTTCAGCCCACTCTATCCCGTGACAATCACTGCCATATCCATCACCACACAAAATACTACCTCATCTTGAATGACACTTTGTATAGATGTGGTATCAATTTCATTCTCTGGCGATGCCTTACCCACGAGGAAGCTGAACAAGTTTTGAATGATTTCCATTCTAGAGCATGTGGTAGTCATCTATCTAGGATGGCTACAACCAAAAAAATCCTCCGTGCTGGCTATTTCTGACCTTCAGTCTTTAAAGATTATCCCAAGGCTATTAGGAAATGCCCACCTTGTCAACATTTTTATTCGAAAAAGCACACCCACCCTGCTCTGCTACACCCCGTCATTTTCGTTTTCCCTTTCGCCAAATGGGGGATTGATTACATGCATTGTAAGCCTACCTCAGCCAAGGGGCATGGTTACATCATCGTAGCCATTGATTATTTTACAAAATGGGCTAAGGCTATGCCTACATATGCAGAGGATGGTAAGACTACCACTCTCTTCCTATTCAATCATGTGATAGCAAGATTCAGAGTCCCACAATCCATAATTACTGATCACGGATCACTTTTCTGTAATCAAATGATGGAGGAACTAAGTGTCAAGCTAGTTTTTCGTCATGAAAACTCAGCGCCCTATTATCCGTAAGCTAATGGTCAAGTCGAGGCCATTCATAAAGTTTTGAAAATGATGCCACATCGGATGGTTGGAGACCATAAATCCAACTGGCACCATATTATTTTCTCCACTCTTTGGGCTTACAGGACTTCATTAAAAAAAAACTATTGGTTTTACACCCTTCGAGCTTGTCTATGGACTAGAAGTTGTCTTGCTGAGTCAATGTCAAATTACATCCTTGAAACTTGCCATCGAACTTCTCCTAGACACTTCCTCAGAGGAAGAAAGATTTCTCTACTTAAATAACTGTGATGAAACTAGAAGAGATGTTGCATTAGCTAATGAGGCACACAAGAAACGCGTCAAGGTGCAGTATGACAAGTATGTCCAACCTCGTGCCTTTAACGAAGGTGACCTATTTTTGACCTATGATCAGAGATATGACAAACTAGGGAAAGGGAAGTTCGAATCCATGTGGTATGGTCCTTTCGTTATTTCCAAAGTTTTAGAGAAAGGGGCCTATGAGCTCATGGACTATGATGGAATCCCCTTAGGACAACCTCACAATGGGTTGTTCCTAAAGAGGTACTATGCCTAGATCTTTCTTGTATAGTACCTTGTATATATGTATATTACTTGACTTTTAGTGTGCTTAAGTATTTTCAATATGGTTTTGAGCTTAGTGTCCGTATCTGTTTATACCATGTTTTGGTCATGCAGAGCAGATGGCTTTCTATGGCTTCGCTGATGGTGCTTGTCACCACACCTTGAATCTTTCCTCAGCTGCTTGGGTTCTCTATTCCCTAGCTTACGATTTGGTCAATTTAGGAGCGGTTTGTATTGGTCCTGCTACCAACAATATCGCTGAGTATCGAGCAGTCATAGGTATTCTGACTGAAGCTACCTCCCAAGATGTTCGTAACTTGGTATTTTTAATGGACTCACAACTAGTGGTTTGTCATTTAAACCATGTCTATACCATTAGGAATCTCGTGCTTCTCCGTCTCTTCCATAGCGTATGTTTATTAGAAAGGTCATTTGAAGTTATTACCTATAGGCATATCCCTAGGGAAGATAATGCAGTTGATGATGCATTGACAAATTACATCCTAGACTGGCATATTTCCCATTCATGACGTGAAAATCAAACATGGTTCACTGTAAATAAACTATAAAAGACACATAAAACTCAGATAAATACATTCACCATTTGATACATATAAACACCAAAAGTAGAAGTCTTTATATATATATATAAACATGTTTTACAAAAAATAGGTCATGATACCTCATCTGAAGTGCTCAGGATTTCAGGTAAAAAATCATCATACAAAAATCCTGAAGCTATCTATCAGCTTTCAATGAATACATCATGCAGTCCATCATCTAATGATGCTCATGGTAACACATGACCGCCTGGGCTACTCGACGTAACAGTCTGCTGAAACGACATGGTACTCTCGCAGTGGGCCTTTGGTACCTTAGTGGGAGGTCGTCGATTGAGGCATCTAGGATGTCTAGAGTCAACCTCTCAAGGTTCTCCTCTAGCTCCCCTGTCACATCATCTCCCTGTGGTACAAAGCGAGCTCTGGCTCACTTGTCTAGTGGGGAGGATCCCCCAGGTCGTGCTACTCCAACATCTACATGAAAACATTCAAGTCTTGTTACTTTGCATAAAAATATAAAACATAAAAACATAAAAACACAATTTCCATTTTCGGGTTTTTGTTTCTTACCGATATCACCCCTCTGTCCACTAAGTGGAGGCGGTAGATTAGGGTCACGACTGAATTCGATGCCTGCATATGCATAGTCCTCAACCATGAGGAGATGATCTCTCAACCATCGGAAGAACAGGTCACCGAACTTCACCCTGCCTCTACTGGCTCCTGTGCGGGCCATGATCCAGACCCACCTCAGCATGCGAGGGTCTCTTGCCCTCAACTCAGTGAACACCACATTAGAAGAAATTTGGGGTCTAAAATGGGACTTATAAGAAAACGTGCCAACAATAAATTTTGTGAGTTGGTATTCAGGAACCAATAGAATTTCAATAAAATGAGTCAACCATAATGGTTGAATTGACATATTTGACATAAAAGAAAACTACTTCTTTTGTTCGCATTTTCGACATATCTCCCTGTGTTTTTACTCAAATTCCAAGCGGGAGAGCTCGTTGGATGTGGAATTTAATTCCACATCCAATGAGTACCCACACTGCATACTTTTTATGGACACCTCTACCCCAAAAATAACAAATACCTGAAAAAATGCGATGATGATGTCATCATCATGTTTTCTCAGGTATAAGGGAAAAAAGCGGTACCCTTGGTAAAATTGGAAAAAGAGAAGATTCTCGAGGCTTCTAGATCATGAGTCTCATGTCCTCCCTTATCCCTATCAAAATGGGTTAGTTGGAGTCGAGATCCCTCTTGGTAGGATCTTAAAGCCACCTCACTCACAATTCTCTCAACTATCCCTATCCATTAAGCCTTATAAATACAAGCTCATATCCATAGTCGAGGGGGAGAATTGAATGGTAATGTTATGTTGTTGAATTGACTATCTAGTCCAATCCATTGGAGAGCACAAGAGAGCAAGTTGGAGCTATCGAGGATGAGGTGTTTGTCTTGTGGAGGAGTTTGTCAACACTAAGGCAATGGTTGTAAGCTTCTTCATTCATTTCTTAATGCAAAGCTGATTTCCGTCCCACATATCTGTTGTACTGATCTCACATGTATATGTTACTGGATTCCTTAGTCACTAGTATGGATGTGTGAATAATGTTCTGGTAGCTTTGATTTTCTTGTTTGTTTGACATGTTCTGCAGGTACACAGGTTCGTAATCAAAGCATTATTCCAGGTGCTTACAACATTCAGGGAAGGTATTCATCATTTGTCGTTCACTCATTTGTTTTGGATCTGAACCATTCAGATTAGAGGAACAGCTTCTATCCGCAAAAGGTGCAATATTCCTGACAACATTTTCCACATGTAGAGAAACTTTTCCACATGTAGAGAATTCTTTTGGCTGTTGAATTTATTCCTATAATCACTATTGCCATTAAGACATAGTAAATTCTTGTTTTATACCAGGCCGACTATTTTAATATATAAAATATGTTTCTTGTTTTAACGGTTGTTTTTGTCACACCGTTTACACAGGGTTTTCACACTGTTGAAGAATTCTTTCTCCACAGGTAGAGATTTATTTTGGATTTTATTTTTCAAATCATGTTTTATCTAGCATGTTTTTAGTAGCATCCAAATTAATATCAATTTGGGGTATACCCGATTTTCGATTTTCGATATTTCGGATATCGGAAACTGGAGACTCAAGTTTTTGTTAAAATTTAAATTATATGTAAATATTATTTAAAGATCGTCTATTTCTTATTTTCCATTTTTTGATATTGAAAACTGAGAAAAATAATTTGCTCGCTTCCCGATTTCCAATTCCCAATATTACTTAAATATTACTAAGTATAAATATTACTTAAATATTTGCATTTTTCTATTGATTTTTTAATGTTATATAGAAATATTACTTAAACATTTGCATTTTCTTTTGTTTTTTTAATGATATACAAATATTATTTAAATATTTTTTTTTCCTTTAATGTTATATACAAATATTACTTAAACATTTGTATTTTTTTTGTTTTAATGTTATATACAAATATTATTTAAATATTTACATTTTTTTCTTTAATGTTATATACAAATGTTACTAGGAAATCGGGAAGCTGGAAAAACTAAGATTTCCGGAGATTGCGGCATAAGAGAAAATTAGAGATTTTCATGGTTAAGATATTACTTATACCCAATTTCTGATTTTAATATTATATCTGATTTTTCGATATTACTTATCTTAACCATTAAAGATTTTAGTTTTAATAAGGTGGATATTTCGGATTTCTGAATCATAGGTTTAATGGTTAAGATATTACTTATACCCGATTTCTGATTTTTGATATTTGAGACTCAAGTTTTGTTAAAATTTAAATTATATGTAAATATTATTTGAAGATTGTCTATTTCATATTTCCTATTAAAAGCTAAGATTTCTGCACATTATGGCAGAGAAAAGTTAATGTTTTTTTAATGTTATATACAAATATTACTTAAACATTTGTATTTATTTTGTTTTTTTAATGTTATATACAAATATTATTTAAATATTTGCATTTTTTTTCTTTAATGTTATATACAAATGTTACTTGAAAATCGGGAAGCTGGAAAAGCTAATATTTTCAGATATTGTGGCACAAGAGAAAAGTAGAGATTTTAATGGTTAAGATATTACTTATACCCAATTTCCGATTTTAATATTATATCTGATTTTCGATATTACTTATCTTAACCATTAAAGATTTTAGTTTAATAAGTTGGATACTTTGGATTTCTGAATCATAGGTTTAATGGTTAAGATATTACTTATACCCGATTTTCGATTTTTGATATTTTGGGATATCAAAAACCAGAGACTCAAGTTTTTGTTAAAACTTAAATTATATGTAAATTTCATTTAAAGATTGTATATTTCCTATTTCCTATTAAAAGCTAAGATTTCTAGAGATTGTGGCACAAGAGAAAAGTTAATATTTCCAATTCCGAAGTCCGAGGAGCCGACTTCCGCAACCCAAACTGAAAAGACATTACACAAGTTTCTTAATCAGTTCACTTGGTCAATGAAGAGAGTTGTACCGACTGAAAAAGGTTGACAACACCGTGAGTAGTGATAATCCTAAATTGGGGAATTGGGGAATTGATAACACATTCACCCCCTGTTTATAACACATTGAATCTTGGGTTTATTGGTACACTCTAATATATATTGGATCCGAAACTATTTAGGGTTTGTAATGTACATTTTATAATAATGTAATGAGTTTTATTAAATAAATAATGTAATGTTAATGATTTCTGATTTGCTAAATCGGGACCGGAGATCGGGAAACAAACATTCAATCGAAAAAGATGTGGTGTTTCTAGTTTCCAAGATCCGGAATATCTGAAATCGGGAATAGGGAAAGCAGACAAAATTTTTAACTAAAAATGACAATTTCGACTTTAGAGATCCGAGGTATCGAAAAAGTTTCTGTGTCATATTTCTTTTATCTTATTTCCCGATTTCCAAAAGCAGAAGTCCGTAATAACGATATACTTGAGAATAATAAAGCTTAAATCTATAAGATAATTAAATGGTATAATAATAACAATTATGCATATAAAATACATAACATGCTTCTATAGATTTAAAAAACAATTTTCTTACCTAATTTTTATATAACAAATAAATAAATAACTTGATTAATATAAATAAATATGAATAATGTTAATGCTATGAATATGTTTTTTAAATAATAATAAATAACGTTATGAATATGTGTTTTTTAATAAATATATAATGAATATTTATATATATTTATTTTTAAGTTTAGTTATTTTAAATGAAAATTTCATTATTTAAAAAAAATAGACATGAAAAAATAAAATATATATTCATTATTTAAAACAACCAATTTTTTTTTATAATAACTTGAAAAACATCTAAATAACTTGAAATGTTGGGCAGAGCTTAGCAGAGGATTTCTCATTTCAAAGAATATTCCAGAACACATGAGAACCATCTTCAAGCGCAACGAGAAGAATTACAGAATACCCATTATGTATTTTATATGCATAATTGTTATTATTATACCATTTAATTATCTCATAGATTTAAGCTCTATTATTCTCAAGTATACCATCCTGACTTCAGCTTTTGGAAATAGGGAATAAGATAAAAGAAATATGAGACAAAAACTTTTCCTATTTGAGCAAATGCGGAAGTCGAAATGTATAAAAAATTGTTATAAATCTATGAATGTTTTACAGATTTAAAAAACTGTTATTTGCTTATATGTATAAAAATAATTATAATGTATATAATAAATGTTCTATGGATTTAAAAAATTGTTTTCTTACTTAAGTTTTTATTCAAGTTATTATCTCATTGTAAAAATTATGATCTCATTGTATAAATGAGAAACATTATTAATTTATAAGTCATTATAAAAAATTTTAAAATGGAAAATATACTTACTTCTTCAAAAAATGACTTTTATAACACATTCCTCCCTGGTTTATGGTACACTGTAAAATTGGAGAATATATTTACTTTTATAAAATTTATAAAAAAAGGAAAATATATTTACTTCTTCAAAAATTATTATAACACATTCATCTTGGGTTTATAACACATGAAATCTCTAGTTTATGGTACACTGTAATATATATTGGATGTGAAACGATTTAGGGTTTGTAATGCACACTGGATAATAATGTATTGAGTTTTATTAAATAAATAAGGTAACGTGTACGATTTCCGATTTGCTAAATCGAGAATCAGAGATCGGGAAACAAATATTCAGTCCAAAAAGATGTGGTGTTTCCAATTTCTGAGATTGGGAACATCTGAAATCTTCTTACCCATCATGAGTAATTTAAAAAATATATATGAATCACAGATTCATAAAATATATTGATACTTTCTAAAAGAAAATACTCAACATAAACCTTGAATACAAGATTATTTTAGAAATATAATAGTGAAATATTCAACATAAACCTTAAATAGAATAATTATATTATAATATAATAGTGACTTAACAAGATGAAGACTCAAGTTTCATTGGTAAACATTCATAAATTAATTAATTGAACAAGTTTTTGGAGGATATAACTTCAAACAATTTTAATTCCCCATATTTAATAATGTTTGATCTGGTAGTTTCCATTCTCCATTTGCTTGTTGTGACTTTCAAAATAAGCTTCATACTCAATAGCAGAAATGCAATTGCATACAAAAGATGGGAATTACATGACAAATATGTGTTGAACTTGGTTGATCGGATTTGCATTAACATCAAGAACTACAAAACCTTTTATACATGTGAATGTAAAAATAATACAGTTAATATATACAGAATAAATTTTACAACAATTCCATGTTCACATTATTATCTATTTTGAAAAAGTAAATTGTTTCTAAAAAACTCTTATATTTACAAAACTATTTCATATAAGCCAAGCATCTTTTACAATGTCTTAAAATTGGTGATTATGGTTCTTAATGAAATGCAAGAACCCTGTTTCATAAATTGAGGAGCCGAATTCCGCAATGTGAACCGGAAATTGATAGCGCCCATGCAGTTGATTCGATCCCTTGGGTGTATATATTTTGTTCTTGAACAGATTGGAATATGATGTGTGTGAGTTTTTTATAATGGCAATTTGCATAAAACCCTAATTTCTGTAATTTAATTAAGTTGAATGATTCAATGGCATCGCTTTAGATTTAAATATTCAGCAATGTTTGGCCATATTCAAATGCCACCCTATTCTTTAAGCTGGCTTGTGATTTTTGGACTTGGCTTGTGATTGGGGTTATATACATATTCTAATGGGTTTCAATGAAAAATTGATCAGAAAAATGAGACGTTTTAGTTAGACTTTATCGTACGCAAGTTTGACAGGAATTTAATTTAATACAATTTCAGAGGTAACAACACTCATGCGATTTTCATTTTCATAAAGTGTGTTGTTTTTTTAATGTTATATATAAATATTACTTAAATATTTTCATTTTTCTATTGTTTTTTTAATGTTATATACAAATATTACTTAAACATTTGCATTTTTTTTAATGTTATATATAAACATTATTTAAATATTTACATTTTTCTTTTCTTTTTTTAATGTTATATACAAATGTTACTCAAATATTTGAGTTTCTTTGTATCATTTTAGTTTAAAATCAAATTGATGCTTTGCAGATTGGTATTATCTTGGCCAATGACTAAGGACAAAGTGAAAAACAAAAAATCAAAATACTGGGCAATCCCATGTTAACAAAGTATTCATTCACAAGGTGGCAATCTATTTAAGAACTTCGGTATGGTCTTATGTCTCTTGAGGGTATTGGTATTGATCTCAGTTGACTGATAGTTTAAATAACCATTTTATTAATTTATTTTTTAATGCAAAGAGACGGATTTCAAGTTTAAATACAAGGGAGCTTGTTAAGAGACTTAATGATCATAGTTAGGCAATCTCACAGTGACTTTAGAAGAATCGAGATAAGGCCCATTCACCTAAGTACATCGCAATTGATAAATAGTAATATGGTTCCTAATAATACTACATTCATAACGTTGAACTAAAATAGTCTATAATAAAATCTACTATAAACAGAGTAACAAAGACTAATGTTAAGAATAGCAATAGAGTCTTAAAAACTCGGTTGAAGGACTAAAAATTGAAGGAGAGGCCATGGGCCTTGGTAATTCTCACTAACTGAAAGGCTAGGTAATTGGATTCAATACTCAAAGTCGACATGACCTGAGTTCTTACAGTTAGAACCCCAAAAAGAAATTATGTTTTTAGTAATCTCCCTTACCTAATCCTTTCTAATGATTTGTGTGATGTGAATATTAGTATTTTTATATTGCAATATCAACTGAACAAGTTATGGTATCTAAAAGTATTGTGAACAGATTTAATTATTCCATTTAAGTTTGAATTCTCGCAGAACTGATAATCGCAATTGATAGGAAAGATCATAAAATTCATTCACTGTATGTGTATAAAACAATAATCGAACTCACAAATATGTGTATATATTTTGTTCTTGAACATATTGGAATATCATGCTTGTGAGTTTTTCATAAAACCCTAATTTCTGTAATTTAATTTAAGTTGAATGATTCAATGGCATCTCTTTAGATTTAAATATTCAGCAATGTTTGGCCATATTCAAATGCGACTCTGTTCTTTAAGTTGCCTTGTAATTTTGGGACTTGGCCTATCATTTTTTTTTATTTAGACATAGTCACATATCTATACTTTCCCCTCCTGACATGTGTCATCCATTATTTGGCGAGTTTAGGTACAACACGCCATGGTTATATTTTTCGGTTCTTATATCCCGTGATCTGGCAACGACCAAACAGGGTGGCATGCAGTTGATCAAACGCTCAACGTTTCTTTTATAGAGTAACTATTTAAGATTTTGGTAGGTACAACACACCCATGGTTAAAATTTATGGTTATCATATCTCGTGATCCGCCAGCAACTGAATAAGGTGGCATGGAGTTCATCGATTAAATAGACGTTTTGAAAGGACATCGTTGTATTCCTCACCAAATACCTGTCTGTTACAGCTGTTACTACGCATGATTGATTGATTTCCCTTACCTTTTTTTCATCAAATTTTTTAATGCATTTCAGTTGGGTCCCTGATTCTGCTATCTCGATTATGTCCTATATACCACAGTTGTTTATATGATCGGCGTTGTGCGTGAATGGATTGATGGACTCAATGTATTAATTTTCAGTTGGGGTCAATAAATTTACACGTCTCTTTATTGAGCAAGTGAACTGATGAGATAATGAAATATATTTATGACAATATATTTATAGTGATATATGTTAATGAATAACAACAAACAGAGTAATGAAATATGTTAATGTGGATTATTTTTGTTTTTTATATATCCATTTTAGTCTAGTCACATGATTATGTTACATTGCAATTTTTTTTTAATGCCATGTTTCATTCCATAGGAAAAAATAACCAACACGATATAGAGACTATGGTAACTAAAGATTGTATTTCACTATTGCAACACGGTGCTGTCAACCTTTTCCCATCGGTACAGGTCTCTTCATTGAACAAGTGAATCCAAGGTAAAATGTCTGTTGAGACAAGAGACAATGAAGATAATGCAACTAGGTTGACTTGTACATCTTTGTAGTATGGGTCATTTTCCATATTGTATTCAAGGGCAGTAAGAACACATGTTCGACTAACAAACAATTCATATGGATTGTTTGTAGAGTTGCATTTGCGAACAACAAGGAGGTCAAGTTCTGACATTAAATGGGGTAGGTACAACATTTCTTTCGATATCAGAAATGTCACAAATCGGATATTGCGGAATCAAAAATAGGAACATATGGTGTTCCTTAATGAAAAACATTGGACACAGGATTTTCAGACTCCCAAATATCGAAAATAGGAAATCAGAACATGCACAGTTTCTGATTTGAACACATAGAATATTCAAAATCCATATTGTCAGAATTCGAAAATGCACAAATCAAAAATTGAAATATTGGTTTTCCTTATTCCAAAACATAGTATTTTCTGAAATCCGACATCTCGAAAATTGGATTAATCAAATATATTTATGAGAATATATTTATAGTGATATATGTTATTGAATAAAAAAAAAAATATGACATGTCGAAAATCGGATAAATGAAATATATTTATGAGAATATATTTATAGTGATATATGTTATTGAATAACAACAAACAGAGTAATGAAACATCTTATTACGTAGGTTACCAAATTCTTTGAAGCAAACCACCTATTTTCACAAACATTTTGTCCTGCATTGACTATAGCTTTAGCTGATCCGCACATAGCCTCCCATGTCTCAATGGCAACTTCAGTTGTTTTCAGCTCTAACTTGTCCAAGATTCGCAAGAGATTAGGTATTTCCTTAATATGATTTTTTCCAATCTCCTAATGAAAAAAGTCAGAAATACTATCTACGACATTTCTTCCAAGATCAGAAATATCGCAAATTGAATCTTGCGGAATTGAAAATCGGAACATATGGTGTTCCTTAATGAAAAACATAGGACATAGGATTTTTGGAGTCCCAAATATCGAAAATAGGAAATAGGAACATCCGCAGTTTTTGATTTGAACACATACCATATTCGGAATCAAAATTGTCAGAATTCGAAAATGCGCAAATCAAAAATTGGAATATCGGTTTTCCTTATTCCTAAACATATTATTTTCCAAAATATGACATATCGAAAATTGGATTAATGTTCCGAAATATATTTATATTGATATATGTTAATGAATGACAACAAAATCCGACATGTCGAAAATCAGATGAATGAAATATATTTATGAGAATATATTTATAGTGATATATGTAAATGAATAACAACAAAACTAGACATGTCAAAAATCAGATTAATGAAATATATTTATGAGAATATATTATAGTGATATATGTTAATGAATAACAACAACTAGAGTAATGAAATATGTTATTGCGAATTATTTTGTTTTTTACATATCCACTTTAGTCTGGTCACATGATTATGTTACATTGCAAAAAACAATTTCTTGCCATGTTTCATTCCACGGGAAAAAATAACGATCATGATTTGGAGACTATGGCAACTGAAGATTGTATTTCACTATTTCTATACAATGTTTCCAACCTTTTCCATTTACCTTTTTCAATATTGTATTCCACTATTCCTCCCTGCAATAGCCTACATTTTCTCTCCAATTTTGGCTTTATGATTTACTGCACTATTAATTCATGCTATTTACATTTTTCATGAACATATAGCCATAATTCAACCAAAATCTGGAAATAGGAAATAGGAACTTCGACATTTCTTTATTTGAAAATAGAAAACTTCTAAGATCCAAAATGTCAGAAATAGGAAATAGGGACATGAGCAGTTATTTATTTCAATACATAGCATTCCCAGATTCTGAAATGCTGGAAATCGAAAATCCACATCCTAAATGTGGCAAATCGAAAATTGGGGAATCAAAAATCGAAACAATTGGTGTTCCTTATTGGAAAACATAGAACATAGATTTTTTAATATGGAAATGTCGGATTTTGGATTCTTAATATGGAAATGACAACTTGTGGTTTCCTCACGCAATTTCGAAATGTTTATAGTTCAAATAGATACAAACCAAAGTAATCAAATATGTTAATGAATAACAACAACCAGAATAATCAAATATGTAATTTGGATAATTGAAAAATACATAGGTGAAATGGGTTTCTTTATTAACATAAAAATATGCAAGCTAACATCAGTCTCCATAAATTGTAACAATTTAGAGGCCAAAATCCCCACCAAATTTTGAGCCACAACGATTAAACATAATGCAGACCGAGATTATAATAAGCATGAACTTGGCGGAGAAATAAGTTATGCGAAAACAATGCGAACAATTAAAATAAAACCTCAAAATCAACATTTCCGATTTCACATACCCCAACATTGAATCTCCGAAATACTATCTTCAACATTTCCTGATTTGAACACATAGAATATCCGAAAATGCGCTAATCAGAAAATAGAATATTGGTGTTCCAAATGGGCAAATCGGAATATTATTAAAAAATTATTTATTAACATTGTTGACTTATATGGAACTAATAGGATGACAACAAGACATTCAATTTTACATAAGGTGAAAGTTCTGATTTTTGATTCTCCAAAATAGACAAAGTAGATACAAAATAAATCGAAAACAATCTCAATG
>LPNX010888224.1:347640-419739 GCA_001517045.1 Pseudotsuga menziesii
TCGATCCCTTGGGTGTATATATTTTGTTCTTGAGTTTTTTATAATCATGATTTACATAAAACCCTAATTTATGTGATTTAATTTAAGTTGAATGATTTAATGGCATCTTTTTAGATTTAAATATTCAGAAATGTTTGGCCATATTCAAATGCCACCCTGTTCTTTAAGTTGGCTTGTGATTTTGGGACTTGGCCTGTCATTTTGTTTATTCAGACATAGTCACATATCTATACTTTATGCATCTTTTTGTATGATTTTTATTAAAATTATTAAAAAAGTATTTATTACCATTGTTGACTTATACGAAACTAATAGGACGACAACGAGACCTTCAATTTTACATAAGGTGAAAAATCTGATTTTCGATTCTCCAAAATCGGCAAAGTAGATACAAAATAAATCGAAAGTAATCTCAGTGATATCCGAAAAGAGAACAGTCGGAAATCAAAAATTGGGTAAACAACATACCGTTTTAACAAAACTGAAATTGGAAAGGACATTTCCTTGTTGAAAATTATAAGATTTCATGATCCAAGCATAAAACAAACTTCGACAAACATACAACAAATGCATTTCCACTTTCCACTTTCGGAAATAAAAAATTGCAATCAAGAAACATGGCTTGGAAAAAAAGTTAACATTGATTCCGAAAATCAAATTTAGTCATAAATGTCTTGAGGTAAAATCTCAAAATTAACTATTATTAAATAGTAATTTTGAGTCTTCCAAGCTAGTTTAAAAACTTTTAGTTGTAGAAAGACACAATATTTTTACCCTCTCGACGTTTCTTTGCACCTCTTGGTGCAAATTCTAGAATAAAAACAATGTTTAATCAGGATAAATAGGCAGTCGTTAGACTTGGAATAGTTTGTTGTTTCTCTTGCTAAACATAGAGTAAATTCATATAAAGTTTTGTGTTAAGGTTATGGTTTAATTAAACATTAAATTGATAATTCTTATTGTTTACAGATAAAGTCTAGCGCCACTATTTCACTATTCAGTCTTGCTATCTCTTTTTTAATCTTTCCAAGTTTTTTCTATGGTTCCCTTGACCATAATCTCTTAAATAAAATAACTAATCATATTTTTATTTTATTTTAAGGGATATCTACTTGTATGAAAGAGTAATTTGTTTATATGCTAGTGTTCTTACTCTAATTTGATCATTGTTATATAATGAAAATTAGACAGAGGGAACACCTGATATGTACGTTAATAAAACACATCATAGTGATTAGAAATCATATAATATAAAAAACACATTATAGTGATTAGAAAACATTACCCTCCAGCCCAGTTCTCAGTCCACATATTTGATTTTCCACATCTTTGGTTTTCTAGGAGAATTAGGTTGGAAATAGTCACAATAGTAACCATCACAGGCATTGATCTATAAAAGAATTGATTCATATATCAATTTGAATTTAGATATATGAACTTGAGATTAGAGAAAATTGCAAAGAGATATAAAAGTTATGTGGAAATCCATAGACAGAATTATATATATTTATACTCACAATTGGGCCTCGAGCATCAGTTTGTTCGCACATAACCCATGGAATATTTGTATTTAGTGATAACGCCATGTTTACAACCCAATTTACATATGACTTTCCTTTTTCACCATAATATTCTTCTACTTATTGATATTCATTATCTATCTATACCCAACTATGAATGAATTTTAAAAGCCATACTTCATTATAACCAAGAGTGAATGACCATTACAACAAAGACAACTTACCTATTGTAAGATAATAGGTCCACCTTGCCATGCAAAAAGGTTTGCTTCTCTCATCATTTCAACAATCTTTGTTGTAAAGGTTTGCATCTCATACTAAAAAAAATCAAATATGTACAATTAATGTAAAGGTTTGCATCCCATACTAAAAAAAAAATCAAATATGTACAATTAACATTAGAAATATATTTAAAAGTAAACACAATCCTCACTGTCAAGATAATAGTCCTCCTCGCTATGCTAAAAACATTATCTTTTCATCATCTTTGCTATAAAGTTTTGCATCTCATATCAAATGATTTAAATGTAAAAGTTTGCATCTCATACTAAAAACAAATCAAATATGTACAATTAACATTAGCAATATATTTAAAAGTAAACATAATCCTCGCTCTCAAGATAATAGTTCTCCTTGCTATGCTAAAAACATTCTCTTTTCATCATCTTTGCTATAAAGTTTTGCATCTCATATCAAATGATATAAATAAAATCTATACAATGTTAAAAAGTAAAAAGTAAACCAGGGTGATGCATTGAACTTTTCTTTGAAATCAAGCTAAAATTAAAATTAAATATTTAAAAAAAAAATTAAAAATTTAATTATTCATTTAGTTAATAAATTTGAAGATAATAGAGTCTGGTATAGTAGATTTTACTAAAAAAAATACAAAAGAAAAGCTATTTGGATATGTTTTTGTTTCTTCTAATCTTCTTTATTTTAATCCATTCTTCTAATTAGTCTGAACTTTGAAGATAATGAAATCTAGTATTATAAATATTACTGAACGAAATACAAACTAATATCACCTTGAAAGGTTCATTGTTTGTTCTCAAAGCGATTCCAGGTATAGCATGCGACCAAAGGGGAAAACCTCTACAATATCACAACATTTTAAATATCTCAGCCAGAAATAATCTCCATCCATAAATTTGATAGAAAAGCTACTGAAACTTTCCTTTAAAAATAAAATTAAATAGTTGATTAGCTCATTGAAATGACTCTCTAATCCTACAGTGTTTATCTAACAAGTAACAAGTAAATACAAAAGGTTTTTTAACAAATTTTTTAATATTCTACTGCTTGTGATACTACAAAATCTCTTTAGTATTAATAAAATTAAAATTAGACATGATTGCTTTAAAAATAAAAATATAAATACAGATACAAAATATAAACACTTTGAAATATATTTTATATTTGAAATATATTTTATATTTGAAATATATTTTATATTTAAAATATATATATTTAAAAATAAGTATATTTATTGATATAGAGAAAGAAATTGCTCCAAGAAGATTTGATAAGAGCTTTCCGGTCTGGTTCACTGGTGTCCATTTCTAGTTGCAAGTTTGTGGAGTTTTCTCAGGATCTGAGCATTCAGCTCTTCGTTGAAGGCTCGGTGCCTTGTTTACTACAAAGGGTATGATCCATCATCTCAGCAGGTTATTCGATCAAGATTACACTTATGCTCCATGCTGCCGGCCCTGGTTTGTGAATTCTCTTTTGTAGGATCGTTATTAGTTTAAGGTTGTGACCGACTCAGGATTTGGAAATTTTAGATTAGCCTTCGCCCCTTGTTATAGTCTGAACACTCGACAATGATCGTGGAAATTTTATATGTCTGAGGGATTACATTGCCAGAGTTTTTTTCAGGAAATTGAATCCAAGACTATCTTGTTCTCACTTCCTTTGTCTGAGAGTGCTCTTTCTATGGCCTCCGGAGGGGGTCCCCCCCTCCTCTTGCTCTAGAGATTGATGCTTTTTAACGCCTTATAGCCTCCTATGGGAAGAGAAAGGGAAGTCCAATGGTGCAGAAATTTGTGAATAAAATAGATATTCCTTCTGTCGATCTGCCAACAAAATGTCATCACCGGACTGCCATGAACCTAGAGGAGCATGGGCTCATTGGGAAATTTACAGGTCTTTGGCCTTCTCCAAAGGAAATCGATGGATGGGTTCAGCGAAATTGGAGGCCTCTGGTCACTGAAGGAATTCACAATCATTTGGTTGGAAGAGGTTATTATGTATTCATGTTTGAATCAGTTGAAGATCGAGACCTCATTTTTCATCATGGACCATATTTTATGGGTCCATAAGGGCTCTACCTGAATAAGTGGACTCTGGACTTCGACCCTGCCCAGGATGTAACTTCATTTGTTCTTGTCTGGGTTAGTCTCCCCCATTTACCTCTTCACTATTGGAATTCAGAATTCCTGGAAACCATTGGAAATAAACTCAGAAAGTACATCGATACGGAAGAAAGGAAAGAACAATATTCGTGTGCATGAATTTGTGTTGAAGTAGATTTGGAGATAGGGCTGCCTGAGGCAATCAAGTTAAATGTGGATGAATGGTCTCACATTTAGGAGCTTGACTATGAACAACTCCCTTTCAAGTGTCGTCATTTCCATGGATATGGCCATTTTGCTCGCAATTGCAAGAAAAAATCAGAAGAAGAATTGGAAAATGAGAAGGCTAATCAATGGAATCAAGTACATAAAGCAATCACCTCCAAACAAGATAATAAACTGAAAGGTAAAGGAAGAAATGATGGGAAAGGAGCCATTCCTAGTGAGAAAATATATTTAAAAACCCAGGTAGCTAGAAATGATTCTGCTTCTTCAAATCCTTTTGTGGTTTTAAGCCCTTCTGATGATCAGAACTCTCCTATTCTCGAAGAGGGTGAAGTGCAGCACTCTAAAGTCCATAAAGAATATGGTGATGTAAATATTGGGTCAAAAGAACTATCTGAGACAATAATATTAGAAACTCCTAGTGCATATGCAATCCTGCAGGATCTCATAATTCTCCCACATGAGCTACATCTTCTCCATCATATGCAGAAATTCTAAAGAAGAATTTGGTAGAGACTTCTGGTTCCTCGAAAGAAGATGAGAAATTCACCAAAAAGAAAGGAAGGAAGTCTCGAAAGGAGCTCCGAGAAGAAGAAGCTGCGAGACTAAAGATGCAGGGTAGTCAAACTACAATAGAAATGTCATTAGGCAGAAGTAAGTAGAATAGATCCCTAAAGGGAGGGTCAAATCCCTCTTTTTCAGGTAAATAATGCAGATTGTCTCGTGGAATTGTAGGGGCCTGGGGAACCCCAATAAATCAGAATCAGTGAAAGATCTTTTGAGAATGGAACCTACAGACATTCTCTTTCTTTAAGAGACAAAGATTGAAGAAGAAGCATTACTTTTATTAAGAAAATCAAAGTGGAAAAAGAATTCTCGCATGGTTTAGTGCAAGGTGCACTTCAGGGGGGCCTTGCAACTTTATGGTCTGAGGAAAAGTTCTTTCTAAAAGCCTCGTATGCATCCCGACACTGGATTTATACAGATCTTCAGCATATACCAAGTAAGACTTCCATGGCTCTATTTAACCTTTATGTCCCTATTAATCTTATTGAGAAGAAGGACTGCTAGAATTATCTGTCACAATTTATTGAAACTCACACTCCTATCAATATTATTGTGGTTGGGGATCTCAATATTATATTAGATCCTATTGATAAAAAGGTTGGAGTTCAGTGCAAGGATCATTTTCATGAGTTTGTGGAGTCTTTGATTCATGCTTGAGATCTTCTAGATTTAAAACCCAAGAAAGGTCGATATACTTGGATTAATAACAAAGTCTGGGCTACCATCATTTTAGCTTGTCTAGATAGAATTTTGGTCCAAAGTTCTTTGATGGATGGGAATTTCTTAATCTCTCCTAAAATCCTGCCTAAGTTAACTTCTGATCATCACCCAATATCTTTGATATTTGAAGAGGAGGGAGATTTCAGTCCTATATCGTTCTGATTCAGTCCCCTTTGGATTGAGAGGGATGGCTTTTGGGAAATTGTGACTCATGATTGGTCTCAATTTGTTGATGGTTCTCGCAGCTATGTTTGGGAACAGAAACTCAAGCAACTCAAGTATGCTTTGAAAAGTTGGATAAAAAAACCTCTTTCAACTCCTATGAGCTACAGGAAAGAGTCTGTCCATGCGTTAGTGTTATAATCTCATAGATAAAAGAGGGTTACCAATAATACACATAGAAGCATATAAACATAACAGACACAAGAGACAAGCTTATAGATAAGGAAGTAATAGATTATATTATAACATGAGGGTTCATACAAACACAAAACTGAACCAATTTCTCATCTAGCTCAACAGCCTAATATATATGATTACAAACAATTACAAATAACTACCTGTCGGTTCGGTCAACCAACACGACCTCATGTGGCCGACCTAATATCCAATTAGTCAGCTATTCGACTAGTCAGCTCACCGACTAGCTCCTCCAACATCTCACCCAGGAACAAAATCTTTCTTCGTCCTGAAGAAACAAGGGAGGGACTCAAGATTGTACTGTCTTGGGTAGTTACTTCTACTACTGTTTGTCTTCATGGACTATGTAGTCGGATGGTTGGGCATTTCTGCACACATACTTCCATAATGGCTTCTGCTATAATGGCCAGTTGGTATTGAAACTCTGTCCAATTTTGTAGTATTTTATAGATGTCGATAGTCGGGGTTGTGATGCTTGATAGAGTCGAAATATTATCCTAGATGGAAAGATGTGCGATGCTTTCCATGTCGGGTCCCATGAATTGATATTTTTCTTCCACTGCATCCAGTAGTCTCTTCATATGCGGGAAGATTGTATCCAATTTGTTAAGGCTTGGTAGTTCTTTATGCACCCATTGGTGTGCTTGTTTCTCTAGTTTCTGTAGTTTGGTTGTTTCTAATATTTTACTTCTCATTGTTTCTTCGATTCCTTGCCTCTTTTCTAGTATTTGAATTTGCTCATGAGTCTGGCGGGTCTGCTGAAATACTTGTCCGTAATAGGTAGGCCAATCGCGGAGTACTTCTGCTGTGATGATGGACTCTTCAAAGTGGTCCTGTAGTACTTTGTGTGCTTCTGAGAATGTTGTATACTACTGCCTTAGTATTCTGGATGTTTCCTCTTTTTATCTTCCTTTGTATTTTGTAGGTGTATTTGTAGGGTCAACACCACAATTTCAAATAGATGATATGATTTTTCCAGTGGCTTGTCGGTGTCGACCTCTATTGGTCTCAGTATTACTGTTTGGATTAGAGTTATGCATTTTGTCAGAAATTCAATTTGCTCCTTCTTAGTGTTGTCGAGCTGCTCTCCTTTAGTCTGGTTTCTTATTGCTGCTTCTTTGGCTAGGGTTTCTAGGAGTTGACCCAACCCTCCATCTCCAAGTTTCATTGTGTCAACTGCTATAGTCGATCCAAGTTGGCTGAGGTGGATCACTGTCGGATTTTATTCTTTGTGGTGTTCTTTCTTCTTTATATATATATATATATATATATTTGTGTCTATGCTGGTATGTCTGTCGTTCTGCTTGTGGTTATGGAAGTGGTTGATTTCCTTGTGGATGGTTTTTCGTCTACTAATCTTCATTGGTCGGTGGAATTTCTGGTTGAGCTTCTTGGGTGGAACTTGCAGCTTAGTGTGTATCTAGGGGAGTTGAAATAGGTGGTTCATGGTTTGGCAAGGGTTTAGAATTGGGAGGTGGTGATGGAGATGGTGAATGGTCTGATGTAATTAGTGTAGTGGGGATATTTTTAGTTGATAGTGGATCTTTGATTTCTGGTGGTGAATTGGCTGGGTCATCAGAGATTAGGGTTTTGATCACCTGGTTGATTGCTAAAATATCTTTTTGATTATCTTCTTCCGAGTCTCGTACTGGTTCATTGGATGGTAATTGGTTTGATACATTTGATGGGGTAAATGATGAAGTGCGGCTTGAGACAATTTGAGACATCTTGTCAGGGTTCCTTAAGAATATGGACTTGATAGTTCCCACAGGTCTTGGTTTCTAGGGTATTTGGCTGACTTGTTGAGAGCGGATCTGGCATGGTGAACTAGATTCAATTAGTGGACATTTGGTGGTGATTTTCTGGGTAGAGGTGAGTAGTTTGGGTAGTTTTTAAATGAATGCCTAGAAATCACCATCATGGTCGAATCGTTCTTTTGGTGTCTCTGGCATAGCGTTTGCAGATGTCAACATGGCTGATGGTGGGTAGCTATGGGGTATCTTCTTATGTGATCTGGGTTGGGGATGGGGCTGGGGGTGTAGAGACTAGATCAATAATGGTCTCATCGACTGAAGTTGTTGCGATTTTTACCTTTTTCGGTCTTCCTTGCTTTTCTCTTGCGTCGACGAACCGCTTGGATTGTGTTTCGACCGATATTTTATTTGTTGCTGCGTCTTCTATGATGTCGACAGGAGTAGCCAACAATTCTTCTTCATCTTCTAATTTAGATAGGATAAGCTTACGCTTCACCTTCCCTTTTTCTTGATTTGTTTTCCTTTTCCTTGAGGCTATTATTTCCTTTGCTATTTTCTTTAAGTTTTATTTTGTCATAGCATATTCTGGATTATTTGATTCAATATCTTCTTATATTTTCTCTTCTCCTTCCTCCTGTCGGTGAGTTGGGATTATATTTCTTTCTGTTGGTATCGCCACCTGATGTTTAGTCGGTGTGCTTCCCATTTGGATAGGTTGTGGCATAGTTTTCAGTTGAAGTCTGTTGGTGCCATCTACTAGTATATCTTCCGACATGAAGGTACTGATATATAAGCGTAGTTCATAATCCTCCTCTTTTTCTTGGTTGGTCAATGGTTCTTCAATTGGTTGATTTATTTCTTTAGCCTTTGTTGGTATCGATAGCTTGGTATTGCACTGTCGAGCTAGTTCTTGGAAAATCTCCTTGACTGTTGGGTAAGAGTCGAGAGGTTTTGCTTTTTCTTTTGATCCCTACATGTACCAAACTGCAGTGTGGTCGAGCTCTAGTTGAATGTGTGTCATTTTTGGTAAACTCCTTCGGATGTTCTGAGGCACCCTCCATCTAGTTATCTGGACCTTTAGAGTCTGGAACCAATTTTCCAGCATTACTTTTCCATTTGTCAGTTATTTCATTGTTCCATTCTGTGAAAATGGTTTGAACCTCCACATGTGATATTTGCTAGGTTCTTGGAACTGCTTGTGCCCGACTAGACATAAGTGGTACATGGCTATCCAAATTATCAGTGATGGGAACCTGATAATTCCAGCCGACTCTTGGAATTTCTCACATATGGTCTTGAGCATGTCTGTGACATACTGAGCCCAACAATAAACTTTCCTTTTGTCTGCTATTGTGTCGACTGCTTCCAGCATGTCTAGTTTTAGGTCGCTCACTCGACCTATAGGGGTGAGTCATGTCGCTATGATTTTGGCCACGATTTGTGGTGTTTGGGCTTGCATTTGACTGATCATTAGCCCTTTTGAGTTCTTCCATGTTGGTGTTCCTATTAGTTGTTCTACCAGTCCTTCTTTTATGCCAATAGGAACAGGGTCTCCCTGGTTTGAGAGACCGGTAAGCTTGTATATGAATTCGCCGAAAATTTCTTCTAGCCTGTCGAAGTAGAATTTGTCATTTTGATACTGGCTAATAATAAATTTTACAGCGGTTTCTTTTGTTCCTCCAAAACTTGCCATGAAAGGTGTGTTCATGTAACTCATAATGGTATTGTGGCTTATCTTCTCTGCTTCTTGTGTCATTTTATTGTCCACATAGGCCCATTCTTTGATTTATGCCCAGGTTTTTGCCCATGAAGTTTCCTGTACCATGGAATTTTTTATGTTTCTTAATCTTCTCATGACTGGGGTTTCGGCGGATTGTAGTTCTTTTGTTCTTGCAACTGCGGCTCTAGTTTGCTTCGGGACCATTTTGTTGGTCTCTTGGTCGGCTTTACTTATAGGGTTTCTGCTCTCAAATTTCTGAATACTTGGTTACTCTATTTCTTCAGAACATGGTAAATGATCTTTTTTTGGTGTGGTATTTATAGGTGGAGCAGGTGACGATTCTGTCGATGGATGTATTAATGCGGAAATGATGGTCCAACATGGTCTATCGAGTTTACGTTAAATGCGATTTGATTTTGGCGCTCCTTATGATCGTAGTCATGAAGGTGTTATTTGACCTTCAGAGTCGTCAGTCGATGTCAATCATACGGGTGGTCGATGGCGATATGTCGATGGGGTTGGTGTCAGTTGTCGAAGTGTAGTCTAGTAAATCTTTCGAAATTTCCTATCAGTTTGGTTTACGGGTGTTGGATCTGTTTATTGTTTTTGGGGTTTTTATATTTTTATAGGTTTTTTCTAACAGTTATGGTCATTATATATATATTATAATTTGCTTAATTTTTGTACCGTTTTAGTCAGGCACCATTAACAAGTTTATGAAATATTATGCCTTGTAACGTCCTTAGTCGGACTGATCCGTTGGTATGAATTTCTTCGACAACGTAAGGTCCCATCCATTCTGTGTGTAATTTTTTTGGTTTTCCTTTCACTCGACTATTATATAGCAGAGAAAGATCTCTTACTGCCAAATTTTTGTTTTTGATATTGTGGACATGCCAAGCCTTTTGCTGTTGTTTTTGAATTTCTTGATGTTGTAAAGTAGCAGTCAATGTTCTTCTAGCTTGATTAGTTGCATCAGTCAATCCCTTATGCCTTCCTCGACATTGACATGTAAGATATCTGCTATGATAGGTGTTTATTGTCGGAAATGTAATGGAACTACTGCTTCTTGGCCATAGATTAGTCGGAACGGTGTTTGGTCGGTCGAACGTTTGTAAGTTGTCCTATAAGCCCATAATACTGCAAGGATTTTTTCATCCCAATCGTCCTTGTTGGTGTTGCAGATTTTTGTTAAACCCCCTGTTAATGTTTTGTTGAATGCCTCTATTGCTCCATTCAACTGAGGGTGATAAGTTGTACTACATTGGTGGTAAATTTTGAACTAGTCTATCAGTGCTTTGATGGTTTTGTTAATGAAGTGTGATCCTTGGTCACTGATTAAGGTTAGTGGCCATCCAAATATAGTAATTATGTTTTCATAGATAAATTTAGTATCTACCTCACTGGAACATGTGTCGATAGATTCTGCCTCTGCCCACTTGGTTACATATTCTACTGCGGTTATTATATATCTTGCACCTATTCTTTTTGCCAGTATTGGGAATGGTCCTATGAAGTCGATGGCCCAGATTTCAAATGTCAAACTTGAGTTTACTGATATCAAGGGGATTTCTGTACTAGGAAGGGGTCGACCCAGTCGTTGGCATCGGTCGCACTGGCTAACAAACTTTTTTCAATCCTTGTATAATGTCGACCAACATAGCCCCAACTATTGGATTTTCTTAGCAGTGGTATTTGCTTGCAAATGTCCTCATGTCGATCCATAGTGGGCTTCGTAAATGATATTATATCTTTCGTGTTCTAATACACATTTCCTGAAGATGTCATCCAAGCCCATTTTATATAAAAATCCATTTATGAGGCTGTATGGTGCAGCCTTCATAGCTAAGATTTGTTTCTTTTTCGTGCTCATGCCCTCTGGTGCTTGACCATTTTCTAGGAATTGAGTTATTTCCTCCAATTCTGTCACGACAGATTCTATTCAAAATAAGTGTGCATCTGGTAGGTCATCTTCGACTCCTGTCGGATTCTCGACAAGTGGTCGGGTCCGACATTTATTTTCCTGGTCTAACAATGACTTCGAATTCAAATTCTTGGAATAATAGTAGCCATCGATAAATCCTCCCGTGGTGCAGAGGTCTGTTTATGAGGTATTTCAATGCTTGGTGGTCAGTATAGAAGATAAAAGGGTTGGCTAGTAGGTAATGTCGGTACTTCTGTAGTGCAAAGACCATTCCTAATGATTCCCTCTTTGTTTTCGAATAGTTTCTTTCTTCCTTGTTTAGTTTTCTGCTGCTATATATTATGGGGTAATCCATTCCATCATCCCATGGTTGTGTTAATATCGTGCCTATTACTAGGCCTGGTGTGTTGATATGTACATGAAATTTGATCGACCATTTCGGGAATCTGAGGATAGGTGCATCGACTAGTTTCCTTTTTAATGTGTCAAATGATATGTTACATTCATTTGTCCAGTTGAACTCTTGATATTCTCTTAATAGTTCTTCCAGTGGATAGGTCATATCTGAGTAGTATCTAATAAATTTCCTGTCATATCCCGTGTGTCCGAGTAGTACCCTGACTTTTTTTGGATTCACTGGTGGTTTCAAGTCGAGGATAATATTTATCTTTGCAAAGTAGACCTTGATTCCTTCTTTGCATACAATGTTCCCTAATAGTATCTCTATAGGAGTTAGGATTATGCATTTCCTTATGTTAAGAGATAACTGGATTTATCAGCATCATTCCAACATGAGCCTTATCCATTTGCAATGATCTTTCAGCACGGAGTAGATCGTCCAATCATCAAAATATATTGCCATTGTTTTGTAGATATATTCTTAAAATGTTTTGATAACAATTCTCGAAAATACTGCAGGTGCGTTTTTTAGACTAAAAGGCATAACTTTGTAGGCGAATGAACCAAATTCACATACGAATGTCATCTTTTTCTGATCTTCTTTGGCTATTGGTACTTGGTTATACCCTGAAAATCCATCTTTAAACGAGTAGCATTCATGTCCTGCGACTTCATTTAAGATTTCATCTGCGTATAGTGTTGGGAATGGCTTTGTTAGAGTGACTTTGTTTAATTCTCTGAAGTCAACACAGATCCTTAGTTTCATCGGGTTGTGTTTCTTTGGTTGTATGACCATTGGGCTTTCCCATTCCAACTGGTCAATAGGGTAGATAATTTCTGTTGTGAGCATATTGTCGATCTCTTTCTTGACTATCTCTTTGTATTTATGAGCTAATTTGTATGGCCTCTTCTTTACGAGTCGGGCATCAGGTTTGATGTCGATCTTCATTTCGCCCATTTCATGGACCAGCCCTTTGATATCTTTATAGTCTCTAGCAAATACATCCTGGAATTCTTTCAGTAGGTTTACTATTTCGGTCGTGTGTTCTTCGCTCAGGTAATCGCCATTTTTTCCATTTTTGGTCGATCATCATTTGATATGTCAAACTCTTTAGTTTTAATTTTGGCATCCAACCATTCTGGTGCTTTAGCTTCATTGATCAACCGACTCCCTTCTTTGAATTGTGAGAATGTAACAGGAAAGCCTGTTGCGGTCATTCAATCGGTATCTTCTTTGTTGGTTGTGCTGACTTTAGTTATTGTGCGAATTGGTTTTGTTGTTTCTGAGTGATATGATATCCATCGAAAGATTTTCCCTTCCGAATTTTCGTTTTCCACTTGCAGTCTTGTCAACTGTGGTATTATATTGGTTTTTTTGTTATTGCATGGTATTTTCAATCGATCATGGTTTTGTATCAGACTGTTGTTCCTGGTCGATTCTATAAATGCTTTTATTTGCTTTGGAGTTTCGACTAACTTTTCATTATGCGGTATAAAAATGAAGTCCTTAGTGAAGTTCTCTCCAAGTTCTTTCCATTGAAATGTTTCACCTAGTGCTTCTTCCATTTTATACCATTTTTTTGGTAAGTCGGCTAGAGACGATGGAAACGGGTGTTACATGTACGTTCGTCTTTATACCCAAGTCTTCTCCATTCTCTTTCGCATGTTCTTATGTGCTCCTCTGGGTCTTTCCCTTGAATGAAAACAGGTATTTGCACCTGTTTGGTTAACTTCTTTCCACCAAATCTTTCTATGAAGTAATTCGAAGTTGTTGTCCACGTCTGCAATCTTAATTGATGGGTATCCCACCATCACGCATTTTGTCCTGTAAATATTTCTACCAAGCTTTGTAGTCGGCCATGTTCACCTATGTTTTTAGAGACTTGTTCTATATGCATAAGTGGGGATTCTCTTTCTTTATACCTTGGTATTTTTCTGATACTTATATTTGTTGGGGTTAAGGTAGGATATTCCTTACTTTTCTTTTCAAATATTTTTGGGATGATGGAGACTGAGAAACATTGATGGACTGGTTTCTTCTGTATAGCCTAAATGGTCCAACAATCTCTTGCTTGGGTCTCATAGTTTTGGAATTCCCAATTATATAACTCTGCATCTGAATTATATCCTACTGAATCTTGATTACCTAAGTGAATCTCACCATAGATATTGGGTTCAGTGTAGTCTTCATTATTTTGAATTTGGTATAGTTGTCGGATGTCGACTTCTTCATCAATGGGTTCTATCCAAGGTTCCCATTGGGAAGGATGAATAGGGCACGGGGGCTTTACTTAGTGACCTCTTACATAGCACATGCGATCATGGGATATTAAAGAATACCCTTAATTTCGAGAGATATTGACCCAAACTCTTTTTGTTGAAACCCCCTCCCAATACTTAAAACCTCCTCCCCGTCCCTTTTTATACGTCAATCCTTATAAACCACCCTACCCACCCCCACCTTAAACCCCTCATCCCCCCAATACCTACAATATATTGGTTCGATTTTTTATAATTTTAAAACCCACAATATGAACTAACGTGATAGGACATTGGTCAACAAATGAAGCCCCCATGGAGTAGGGACTATGACTTTCTGTCCATTCCGTTTTAATCTTATCCTTTCTTTGTCTAGAGATATTCATGCTTTCATTTTTCTTCCCCAAGGTTGACCTACTAAAGCTGGGAAGGAACTGGATCCTTCCTTTAGGGTCGATAATTTCAAAGTCGACTTTAGTCGATATTCTTTTTATTGTCGTATCGACGTTTCTCCAAACCCCGATGGGTTCGATCAAACCTTGGTCGACTAGCTTGAGGTATATGCCTGATTCATATAGTTGAGATCTACCCAACTATTCCCAAGTGTCACGAGTCATAATATTTACTTGTGAACCGAAGTCGAGTACAACTTGTCGAACATGGTATCCTTCGATTTCTAGATCGACAAGTGGATCGGCATTGCTCTTCTTTTTTTGGTTTAGACTGCATATGTTTTTGGTTTGTTTTTCTGTATTATTATTATGCTTCATGTTATACAATAAGTCAATGAATTGAGATAGCGATTTATCATTTTGTACTAAGCGTATTAATTCTTTAACTGTGTTTTGTCGACTGTCATTGACTTTTTCCTGTCTAGCAAATTATTTAAACATATTCGTTGCATCGTTATATAATTGTTTTTGTTTAGTCGGGTTAGGATAATAATTCTTTTATTTGATTTTACTTATACGTGGATTATCATTTCCAATTTTTGTCCCTTGTCAGGTTACTATGTGCAGGTTCTTCGTATTCATTACATCATGTTTTTGAACACACGACAAGACATTAACATTTTTCTTTTTATTAATTTTGTCGAGCATGGTGGGACAATCCTCTAATGAGTGATCGCCTACACCACATCTAGTACAAAAATTTATATCGGTACTATCCTTGTATGGACAGGGTGCATAGCGATGGCCTTCTTTGTAGCATGTAAAGCAATGGATGGGTCATCGTGGTTGATTGTCGCAATTTCTAGAAAATCGTCCTCGACCTCCATATCCTCCATGACGGTTGTCGAACCGGTGCTCATATCGACGGCCTTCATATCTTTGATAATTTGGTTCATTTTGATCATTGCTTCTCTGGGTGTTATCGTTATTCTGCGTGACTATGTTCGTTTGGTAGACTGCTTGGTAATTTTGTCGGTTCTTTAAATTTAGGTGGTAGTCGGTCGTTACGTGACTTTTTACCTCACAGATTGCACACCAAGATTCTTTGTCATTTTTCATTTTATATGGGAAATCTTTTGTTGTATGTTCTCCATTTTCTTGGCAAATGTCACAAAAGCATTTTGTCTGAACAAACCGAACGTCCTGTTGACTTATGTCTTGCCGACAGTTATCTTTAGTGTGTCTGGTCATGGATATTTTTGTGCACCAGACATCCTGATTCTTGAGGTTCATCTCTTTCAACAATTTCTGCATGATTTCTAGTTGTTCTTCTAGTCTAGTATCAACGGGATATGTTGGGAAATCTTCATCCATCTCTACTTGCAAAGCTTTGGTAAGTGCGTCTTCATATGTTTTAAATGTCTCCAAGCTTATGTGCCATCGGATTTTCTGTGATAGACCTGCAAGAAACCACTGAATTAATAGTTGTTTGTCAATTACATAGTCTAGTTGGTTGTGGAGTTCCTTCCATCGTTTGTCATATTCCCGAACAGATTCTACTGGCTTCTGAGATGTTCTTTTCAGCTTTTTGGCTGCTAGATGTTTTGTGTCTGGAGTTTTAAAGAAAGACAAGAATTGTGCTTTAATGTCTACTTTGGATGCTTGGGGAGTTCTCTAGAATTAGGTCATGTACCAAGTTAGTGCTCTTTTCCTCAAGGCACCGACGAATTGTTCCATCTGTCATTCTTCAACCGTAACTTGATTTGCCTCCCATATTGACTCACAAATGAACCAATGTCAACTAGAGTCTTCGTCGCCCTCTTATAGAGGGATATGTGCTGATCTGTGACCCATGTTAGTATCGTTGTCGTTGTTTCCTTCAGGAGGTGGAGGTGGTGGGGGTGGTGTTGGTAGTAGTGGGATATTTTGTTTGTTTTGCTATGCAGAGCTCTTGTCGAAGGAACTTTCATTCCCGTCGGTCATTTTATTTGTCGTTTCTTCTCTGACAAGCAGTTGGTTCAGGTTGACTTCTCCTGTCAATGTCCAACTGCACTGATTTGTCAGTAAGTCCGATTGTTCCATATTTTTCAAAGCTGTGCTTGGCAGGGGGGTGCTCCTTCATGTGTCAGGTAAAGCAAGTGGATACTTCAGTTGGAAAGGTACGTCTGAAGTATTACCCAGTTTCCTTCCTCTGGTCGACGGATCACTAGATGATTATCATCATTTACCTTGTCGTCTAGTCGGCTCCATATACCAAACTCACCATCTCTTAGTCGTAGGTCTTCTTTGAAAATGTCATGTATTTTGGTACTCGAATTTGTTGGAGACAGAGGTCTTACCTCCTGGGGAATTTCTATTTAGAGATCTTCTCGCTGGTCTATCCACAAGTCTTCTTCCATGGGTGATGCTTCTTCATCTATGCCTTCTTCCTGTCGGTCATGACCCGACTCTAGATGATTTCTTTCTTGGTTTTTCACCCTAGTAGTCATCCCTCTTTGCAGCGCTATAGCATGTTCTCTTCTTTCTTCCCTTCTTTTCATAATCTTCTCTCTTTCTACTTTTTGTAAATCCACCATACCTTTGTGTGTCACTATTCGTTCAATTTCCTTTTAGGTTGAATTTTCATTGCTGGTGATGGTATTTTCTTCAGTCGACTAGAATCCTTTTTACTTTACATCGACACATGACCAGCTACCCCCCCATAGCCTAACCGGTGCTTTAGAAAGCTCGAATAGTTCTGTTTATTTGCTTAGGAAGTACTCCCACTCCCTTCGAGCAATGAATTTTTCCCACCTCTTATGTTTCTCTGCCCAGTTAGAATTTGGTGGCGGTTCATGTAGTGACGAGAGAAGTTCTACGATATGGCTCACTCCCTTTTCTATTAAGAATTTGAACAAAAGGGTCAGTAAGGAGTAAAGGAACTGCTCAGTGAGGTCTGTATAAAACCTTTTCTGAACGCTTTCGACCAAATTTCTTTCTTCCATGGCTTGTTCCTCGCAGAATTCATCTGTGATCTTTTCAAACCACTCTGACAAGTTTTTTCGCCCCCCCTCAGATCAGTTTCTCCAGTAGCTCTTGGTCCTTAGTTGCTTCCAGATTTTTCATCTAGAAGTTTTTCCAAAAGATGAGGTACCATTTCTACAAACTTCTCATGTGTTTCAATGAATAATTTCTCATTTGCCTGAGCAATGGTCAATCTGTTTCTCCTTGTGTAGTTCTACAAATAATTTGCTATCTTACACTCCCACTATTTCTTAATCTCATGTTCTGATATCATCTACTTATGGTCATTACATTTGTATATGTACTACTAGAAACGGAACCAATGTTGTAATTTCATAGATCACAGAGGGTTACCAATAATACACATAGAAGCATATAAACCGTTAGCAGACACAAGAGACAAGCTTATAGATAAGGAAGTAACAGATTACATTATAACATGAGGGTCCATACATACACAAAACTAAACCAAGTTCTCATATGTATCAACATCCTAATACATATGATTACAAACAGTTACAAATAACTACCTGTCGGTTCGGTCAACCGACACGACCTCATGCGACCGACCTAATCTCCAATTAGTTGGTTATTCTAGTAGTCGACTCACCGACTAGCTCCTCCAACAGTTAGCAGAGTTTCAGTTAACTTTGGAGGAATCAGAAATTACTAAATCTCATTTGGTGAAGGAGTAGTCGACAAAAACACATTCTTTCCTTTCCTTTCACTAGAAAGAATAACATCTGCTTCTCAAATCATGTAGTCTTTGGTTGCTTATGGTAGATAAAAATTATGCCTTCTTCCATAGATAATGCAGAGCTCGAATTTCTCAAAACCATATCTCAGAAATTAATTCAAGCGATGGTGAGGTTATTAAAGGGCATTCGCAAATTCATCAAGCTGCTCATTCACATTTTTAGCTTCTGTTTACAAAGGACGACGACACAGATAATGCTGTGAGTGCAGATTTTTTATCTAATGTACCTTCTTTAGTCACTGTTGAGTTAAACGCTGGTTTAGCGAAACCATTCTCAGAAAAAAAGAAATTATGGACGTTATTTGGGAAATGGAGCCGGATGAAGCCCTTGGACCGAATGGTTTCTCCATTCATTTCTATAGAGCTTGTTGGCATGTTATCAAATCAGATCTTTTCCAAATGATTTCAGCCTTTCTTAAAAAATCCAAAGTTGGAGAGGTACAAATTCTACTTTCCTCGCTTTAATTCCTAAGGAGGTAAATCCAGAAACTTTTGATAGATTTCAGCCTATCTCGCTCTGCAACACTTCTTATAAAATCCTGGCCAAACTCTTAGCCAATAGACTCAAGCCCTTGTTGGGGATTTTAATCTCTCCTCTCCAGGGGGGTTTGTTAAAGGTAGGCACATTAGAGACAATGTGATACAATTGTAAGAAGCCCTTCATTCCAGTTTCCAAAGGAAGGAGAAAGGTATGATCATCAAGCTTGATATGAAAAATGCCTTCGACCACTTTAAGCTCTCTTTCCTCTATCAAGTTCTTCTCTCTTTTGGATTTAGTGGGGAATTTGTTAGTTTGATAAAATCTTGCACATATAGGCCTTGGATAGCGCCCCTTGTTAATGGTAGACCATTGGAATTTTTCCTAGCCAGACTCTGTCAAAGGTGCCCTTTGTCACCTTTCGTCTATATATTGATAGTTGAATCTTTAATCAAAAAACTTTCAGCAGAATTGGTTGTGGGTTCTATTCCATGCATTAAGGCAACAAGAGGTGTGGATTCTATTAATCATGCTCTTTTCATTGATGACTCTCTTCTTTTGGGAGGGGCTTCACTAAATATTGCTCGGGCTTTCAATGAAATTTTACAAAATTTATGTCTAACATTAGAGGAGATTTGAGGTCTAAAATGGGCCTCCTAAGGAAAATAATAAAATAATAGTTATTAATTTTGGAGGAAGAATGAAAAAAAACTACTTTTTTTGTTTGTATTTTCGACATATCTCCCTATGTTTTTACTCAAATTCTGAGTGGGAGAGCTCGTTGGATGCAAAATTTAATTTCGCATCCAACGAGTACCCACACTGCATACTTTTTTTGATGGAACCCCCTACACCAAAAACAAGAAATACCTGAAAAAACGTGATGATGACATCATCATCACGCATCCAACAAGCTCTCCTTCTTGAAATTTGAGTAAAAACACAGGGGGATATGTCGAAAATACGAACAAAAAAAGTATTTTTCTTATATGACAAATGTGTCAATTCAACCATTATGGTTGAGTCATTTTATTGAAATTCTATTGGTTCTTGAATTCCAACTCACAAAATTTATTGTTGGCGCGTTTTCTTATAAGGNCTCAGGAGCTTTGATCAATTAAAAAAAGAGTGTTGTCTTTGGTTGGAATGTTGATCAACTGATAATTCTGTGAATAACTCGTTCCTTGGGATTTCTTGGATTTGATAAGTGGGACAAGATCAATTACTTGGGTCTCCCATTAACCTTGGGACCAAGTCCTCCCTCGCTTTGGCTGGAAGTTATAAGTAAAATAAAGGCCAAAAATAGTCTCCTGGGGTGGCTATTGGTTAACAATGGTTGGAAAGTTGGTTTTAATTAAAGTGGTCCTTTCAGCCCTTCCCTTATTCCAATCCTCTTTGCTTCTTGCTCCCAAGTCCATCACTGCTGAGATTTCTAAACTTCTTCGGGATTTTCTTTGGAATGGTGGCAAAGGAAATTATAACAAAATGCACTTGGTTAGTTGGGAAATTCTCAAAAGACCTATTTTGGAAGGTGGTCTCCAAATTCGTGATCCTAGATTGACAAATCTAGCTCTGGGTGGAAAAATCATTTGGCAGTTGTTTGTAGATAAAAATCATCCGGTAAGAAAGATTCTATGGATGAAATATCTCAAGAGAGGTTCTTTGAGAAATTTAAAATTAGCAAATACACCTTCTAGTATAACAATCTGGAACTTGTGCAGAAGAGGAATTGATCATATTCAATATCAGCTCTACATAATCCCTCGCAATGGGATGGGGATCTTATTATGGGAAGATAATATTTTAGGAAACCCTCCTCTTTCCTCTCTAAACTCGTTAAATGAGATCAAATCATGGTTAATTAATAAAGGTCTCCTCCGGCTTGCTGATATCTGCTCTTGGGATATCAATGGGAATTGGGCTGGTTGGTCTCTTCCATAGATTCCAGAGCCTCTTCTTCTTCAGCAGAAATTTTTGATTTCAACTCTTTCAGGACTAACTCTTGTCCATCGCTCTTCTAAGGATAAATGGTGATGGGGTCCGACAGGAAATTATTCAACGGCTCTTGGATTTTCTGCATTACATACTTCTCAAGCTTCTTTCTTATTCCCTGCTCAACGAAAGTCTGTTTGGTCCTCTTACAACCTTCCTAAGGTGAATTTTTTCACATGGTTCCTCATGCATAATAAGGCATTGACAGGTGAAAACTTGTCTAGACGTGGGTTTCATGGTCTGTTCAGATGATGCTTTTGTAATTCTGCATCAGAAACATCAAAGCATATTTTTGTCAATTGCGTTTTCACCCAGTCACTATGGAAGCTGGTAATTCATGGACTGAACGTTGTTGTTCCCTCTCACATGGAAATCGTTCCATTGTTTGTACTTAATAACAAGCAATGTTACCTGAGTGGATGGCAGTCGTTCCATTGTTTGCAGTAGTTCCGTTGCAGCTCCCTCTCACATGGCAGTCATTCCTGTTTTAAAAGGAAAAAATGCAGAATAGAGTAATATCTACCAATCAATACCAAAAGGGATATGGTGTAAATTGTGGCTTGCCAAAAATGAATGGATTTTTAACAACAATTCATCCACTCCTAAAGATGTGGCAAGCAAAGAAAAATCGCTAATTTTGGAATATGTCAATAAAACAATTAAAAATTCCTCTCTGCCTCCAGAAATTGCCACATGGTTGGGCTCTTCTGCGATTGGGCGAAGGTCAATCATTATCAAACCAATTTCTCCTCCTACCTGGCGCGTGAGGCTTAATGCTGTAGCCTTTCCAGCGTGGTGGAAGAGCTCCAGCATTGCTACCATCTTTTTTGATAGCACGTCCAAGGGAAATCCTAGGATCATTGGTGTTGGTGAGTTGATTTTTGGTATACCAGTTAGTTCAAATTTTTGGGGACTTTGAGTTGTTGATCAAATTGTTAAATTCTGAAGATCATTTGAACAATCCTTCCTTGAATAAAACTCTGCAGCTTATCTGTAATACTTTGAAAGATTTTGAAAGGGTTGCTTCTTTCCATATCTTGCGAGAGTTATTGTAAATGGTTGATTGGCCATTGCCAAATCATGCCCAGTACTCCTCATAAATAAATAATAATAAAAAAACTACGGGTTGAAGTTAATATATATATATATACTTTCTTATTTAAAATCAAATCAAATTTAGTTAATTTAAATAACTGTTTTCACAAATAAATAAATTATATATTATTTATAAAACTAATATATTTGCAAATATTATATGTAAAAATAAGTATAATTCTATTTAATGAGCAAGAAAACTGAAACTAATGTAAATATTTTTTTCAACCAGAAGACTAACGAAACTATGAATTATCTGTAAAATAATATTATGAAGAACATAGTTAATTTGGTTAGCCTGAAGGTTTACTGTCAACCGCAATCCACTCAGGTACTTAATAACATATCTACACTCAGGTACTTAATAACACATCTTCAGAAAACTGGTAGTTTTATGTGGCAACTCATTTGATTTCAAGATTTGAAGAAATATACATACATACCCATAATTCCACTCTGCAGAAGCATAAGGTCCAATTCTGAGATGAACATAAAGGCCTGCTGCTTGCACTGTCTTCAAAAACCTCACCAAGTCAAATCTTTCTTCAAAACCTTGACAGTGAAACTGTACAAATCTCCATCATGGATTGATGTTGTGTTCTTAAAAAGAGCAGGTAAGGAGCAGGTGAATCAGTTAGGCAAATTCCGTGAAACAGTTAGAGAAATTTCTTATATTTTTGGGGTTTGGTTAAAATTTAATTGGAAGTCGTTATTTCACTGAGAGAGAAAGTTGAATGAAGAAATTTTGCTTTGAAATTTCAATTTTTACGGGATTTCAACGATTTAGATCACTGTCAAAGCTATTATAATATTCGAACTATAATAATTGTGCATTCATCAGATCATTCCATGACTTAATGGTCAAGTCATTCGATTGCTAATGGTCAAAAATCCAGATTGGCATTCATATGAGGATGGAGAGATCAGATTCATGGTCGTTTTGAATAATAAAATTCTCGATGTGGTCAAATATTTAGAACACTGATCAAATTTGATTCTGCACACATCTTAATTATCGAAGGCACATTAAATATTTTACTGGTAAGCATCAGTTACTGAAACAAGAAAAAAATTGTTTCATCCTGTCGAAACTTCAAATTGACAGTGAAACTGTTTTCAAATTTTAAAACCTTGACAGTGAAACTGTTTATAATTTCAATCCTGTTGTGGTGTGAGATCTGACCCGCCACCATACCATGCCATAACCATACACCATACAAAACTAGATTTGATCTTGAAGCCATAGCTTTTGTATGATCAGGTCCACCGAGCCGCTATGCCATCACTGTTTTATCTAGATGGCATCTGCCATTTGTATGATTTTATTGTTCCAAAGGTGATCCAACGCGGCAAACGTCGAAGGAGAAACGTGAAGGACAAAACAATAGGTCAAATCCAAAAAGGCAGTGTCGAAAATCGCCAGAAGTTTCATTCTCAACGTATTATGTATGTTGATTCTTGGTACTTAAAGTCTATCTGGCCGGTCCCTCGTGTGATAGGAATAAGATTTTTTACTTCCTATTTACGTTTGCAGGGATTGCAACGTGCCTCCACTAGTTCACATTTACAGGCGCTCCAAAAGAGATAAGCAGGAATCTATTTATATTTAATTGATTTTTCTTATTCTGGGATGCTTGGATTGTTCTCTAATTAGTTGTTTTTGGATGTTTTTTAATTAGTGGTTAATTATTATTTAGTTTAAGTGGTTGAGTGTTTTGTTTTGATAATCGATAGATAGCGTCATATTAAATATTAAATAGTATCTTTATTCATCTAGTTAAAAAAAATTTAATAAATAAGTTTTTTTTAAATTGTAAAAGTCAATTAAATACTTTGTCTTTACTATGTTCTAACACTAACAAGATTTTGAAAGTGTAATTATTCTCTTTCGCTACTTCCCTTTTGTATTTTTCCTTATTTTATAGCTTTATTTAAAGATATTATAAAATATAATTAAAGGCCACAATTCATAAAGTGTTTTTATAAAAGAGTTAACAAATTGGTTGGTTTCTTTTTTTTATAGCTTTGTTTGAAGATATTATCAAATATAATTAAATGCCACAATTCATTAAGTGTTTTCATAAAAGAGTTAACAACTTGGCTGGTTCCTCTTTTTTATAGCTTTGTTTGAAGATATTATCATATATAATTAAAGGCCACAATTCATTAAGTGTTTTTATAAAAGAGTTAAGAACTTGGTTGGAGAAAATAAAACTCCATTCCATTGGGTAAGCTCAATTGACAAGTGTTTTTGTAATTATTACTTGATAGCTCTTTTAATTAGATTTTACTAAATCAAATTATTTTGTTTAATAAAAGTAGATAGACAAAACTACTTCATTTTTTTATTAAGAAGTTAATGAGTAGGCACTACTTTGAGGCTTTGATCCACTCATTTTTTTCAACATTTTAAGCATCTAAATTGTCTTAAAATGAGCTAAAAATTCTAAAGGCAAAGTTCCATAGTCAAAGCAAAATTTCAACTGATTTGGAAAATAATTTATGCTTTAAAAAATGAGTTTGTCCACTTATTAATGAACTCATTTTAATCACTAGTCAAAGTTCTATGGTCAAAGTTGTCATTAATTAATAAGACATAGTTATAACTTCCTACAAAATTTCTACTCATTTGGGAAAGAATTTATGCCTTAAAAAAAATTAGTGCGTCCCCTCTTAACATACCCATTTTAATTACTAGTCCAATTTACATTAAATTTTATTAATTCACTTTCCAAGACAACTAATCTTTCTATACAAAGTGAACTTTTATTATTCAAGACATCTTATATATAGACATGTCACATAAATTTTTAGCCTTGAAACCAACAAGCATAGACATAGTTTTTTCTTTTCCTCTCTAGCACACTTCCCCATTTGGGAGGATTTTTTTGGATCCACAAATATTAAATCGTGAAGAATGTGGAAGCACATAACTCCCAACTTATGCATTCAAAATATAATTTCAAATACTTTTTCTTTACTATATCCCCCACACTCTTTATCTTTTTTATGTTCTCACTTTCTAACAAAGATTGTGAAAGCCTAATTGTTCTCTTTCACTACTTTCCTTACCGTATATTTTTTTGTCTTTTAGAGCTTTGTTTGAAGTATAATCAAATATGATTAAAGATCACAATTCATTAAGTGCTTTTATAAAAACAAATTAAAATTTCAAATTCAAGTGTAGCAAACATAACATTAAATAATCAACATTAAATAATATAATAATAATAATAATAATAGTTAAATCATTTACATTAAAAAGACTCAACCTAGGTATTAGTAGGCCTATATAAAGTCCCAAGCATTGTAATTTTTAATTATCAATTATTATATCATGTTATTATTCAGTATCAAAATGTGGGTTGTCGAATATCTCTTGGCATTTTATATTATTGCGGGCGTTAAAGAAGTTTTTACGCTTCATTAGTATCAAAGCCAACCCTTCCTCAGGCTTTGTTCTCATTCCGACTTTTAGCCAAAGTTTCAGATTTTGTCTGGTAATTTTCAGAGATTCGCTGAGTTCAAAGGTCTTTAACCATAAACCCTCACACTTTCACTTTGCCACGTTGTCATTCCACCTGCACCTGCACACCTTCCCCCTTGGTTGTGCTATCATCTACCTCCGAGCTCCATCCAACACTCATACGCGCTCACTCCTTACTCCAACTTTCCTTCCCACTCTCCACCAATTCACAACAGTGCTCCACACTTCCTCTGCTCCTACTCTTCACTTCCAAGCAAATCCCTCGCCCCAATCTTGTGCCTCTCCATCACCACCCACATTCACCTTCCCCACACTCTTTTGTTTCTCCTGCGCTCTGGAGTAGAGAAAACTCGATGAGCGGAAGATCGAGAGAGATAAAAATAGAAGTAATTATTTTGTAAAAATATCTAATATGAATTTACAATAAGTCCCTTTTGGCTTATATAAGCCTTTTTACGTGATTGTTCATATAGTCACAATGTTTCATAAAATATTTTGGTTATATATATATATATATATATAGGTATTTTATATTATTACTTATTTATAATTTTATATAATATATATTTTAATTATTATATGTATTATTTAATGTATACAACATTGCCCTCTTCTTTTAAGATGCTTTTTCCTCAAATCATATTAATGATGGATGTTGTTGAATGAACTTATTAGTTTCCCATGAAGCATCTTCTTCTGCACAACTCTTCCACTTAATAAAGTATTCTTTGATGATGCGAGAACGTAATCTTCTTTCTTTGATGTTGATGATGGCTTCTGGTTCTAATACAAGTTTTCCTTCTTCATCCAAGGTAGGAAGTGTCATCTGAGCAGATTGATGTTGACCCAACTGTTTTTTGAGACTTGAAACATGAAATACATTGTGAATTCAACTGTTGTCAGGTAACTTCAATTCATATGCTACTCGGCTAATCTTTCGGATAATTTGGTATGGCCCAAAAAACTTGGGGGATAATTTATTCTTTCCTTATTGCCTAAGTGACAATTGCTTATATGGGTGAAGTCTTACAAAAGGCTCAATCTTCTACTTCAAACTCTATTTATGTTCTGTGTTTATATGCTTGTTGTTTCATACAATTTTGTGCCATAGTTAAATTATCCTTGAGTACTTGCATTACTTTCTGATTTTCTTCTAGTTGAATTTTTACTATAGGTACTTTTGCATCACCTTGAACATGTTCCTTCCATCTGGGAGGTGCATAACCATACAATTCTTGAAAAGGTGTCATCTTAGCTTATGTATGATAATTGGAGTTATACCACCATTCTGCATGTAACCATTCTAACCACATGTTCTGCTTGTCAATGTCGAAACTACGAAGGTAAGATTCCACACATTTGTTAACAAATTTCATCTATCCATTTGTTTGGGGATGATAAGTTGAGCTCATGTTAAGAATAATCCCAATTTTCTTGCATAATTCCTTCCAAACATTGCTTGCAAATTTGGCATCTCTATCACTAACGATGATTTTTGAGAATCCATGTAATTTGTAAATATTTTTACAGAATAATTCAACGATTTGTTTAGCGGAGTCAGTTTTCTTAATACCCATAAAATGTGCATATTTTGTTACTCATTCCACTACCACAAAGATTTTGTCCTATCCTTCAGATATGGGTAACCCTTCAATGAAATCCATGGAAATTTTCTCCCACTTCTGGCTTGGAATGTGAAGCAGATGGAGTAGTCTTGTGGTCACGATATTTTCTCTTTTGTTTCTTTGATAGGTGTCACACTCAACCAGGTACTTTTGAATGTCTTTATACATCCCCTTCCAGTAGAAGGATTTCTTAGAATTATAGTAAGTTTTGAAAAAAACCTACATGTCCTGTGATTGGGGAATCATGAGATTCTTTCAACACCTTAGTTTTAAACCTAGATGTAGGGCTTAAGTAGATTCTTCCTTTATACCAAAGGATGTCATTTCTCCATTCAAATTTTGGACCTTGATTAGAATCATTAGGGCGCATGTGTATGGATCTTTGGCACATTCTCCTCGGATTTCATCCAACCAATTTGGAACTGTGACTGAGATTGCATAAGCCTTGACTTCTTCATCTTTTCAGGAAAGGGAATCAACAACTACATTGTCCTTCCCTCGCTTATGTAGTATCTCCATTTCAAATGTAGCAATTGTTTCTATCCATTTATGTTGTTTAGTTGACAATGTTTGTTGTTGTAGGAGACATTGAAGACTATTGTGGTATGTTCTAACCAGGATTTTTCTCCCTAGGAGGTATTGTCACCATTTTGTTAGAGCATGTATAATGGCAAGAATTTCCTTATCATACATGGATTTCAACCTTTCTTTCTTATTTAGCTTTCAGCTTTCAAAAGCTATTGGATGACTTTCTTGCATTAAAACTTCTCCTATCTTGAATCTTGAAGCATCACACTCAACTACAAATGGTTTTGTGAAAACCGAGGTTGCTAATACTAGTGTTGATGACATAATGTTTTTTAATGCTTCAAAACATTTTTCAGCCTCATCATTCCATCGAAATGGATTTTTCTCCAGTAAGTTGTTAGGGGGTCGTCTTGTGGGCGTAATTTTTCACATATCTTTGATAGGACCCAGTTAAGCCTAGAAACCCTCGTAATTTCGAGATATTATATGTTTGGGTCCACTTTGTGATTTCCTTGATCTTATTGGGATCAAATTTGACTCCTTCTTGTGATATTGTATGGCCAAGATAGTCCACTTCTTCTTTTCCAAAGGTGCATTTTGTCATTTTTGCAAAAAATTGATCTTCTTCCAAGATGTTCTTACTTTCTCTAAGTGTCGGACATGCTCTCTCCATGTTTTTCTATATACGAGGATATCATCAAAAAATACTAACACGAACTTTCATAAATATGGCTGGAACAATTCGTTCATTGTGGCTAGAGCATTAGTTAGACTGAAGGGCATTACTTTGAACTCATAATGGCCCTCATGAGTATGAAAATTAATTTTCGCCATGTCTTCTAATCTAACCCTGATTTGGTAATATCCTAATCTTAGGTCTACTTTCAAGAAGTACTTACCTCCTTGAAGTTCATCCATCATCTCATCGATGATCGGAATAGGGAATTTATTCTTAATTGTGGCCTTGTTGAGTCACCTATAATCTATGCACAACTTGAAGGACCCATCCTTATTCTGAACTAGCACCACTGGAGCAGCATAAAGACTCCTGCTCTATGAAATGACTCCACATTTTAACAAATCTTGGGTCAACCTCTCAATTTTTGTTTTGTGATGATGGGGATATCAGTATGGTTTGATATTTATTGGCTTTTCCCCTAACTCTAGCTCAATTAAGTGCTCCATCTTCCTGTTTGGTGGGAGCTCCATTGGAAGCTCTTGGAACACCTTGTGATGGTTTTGGATTAGCTCTTGTATCTCTAGTGGTTTGCAATCATCTCCTTCACATGTTAGCAACTCCATCTCTTGACATTGAATTACGTAATCAGGTGCTTCTTTTCGAATTAGCCTTTCCTTCTGATGTGATGTAACCAATTGAGTTTGGGGTGGTTAGAACCCATTCAAATTGTACTCTTTCCCTGTCAAATTGAACTTGATGAAGTGCTCTTGATGGTTAGCGGAGTAAGTACCCAATGTTTACAACCATTGGAATCCCAACACAACATCCACTCCTCCCAAAGGTACTGCAATGAATTCATATTCTAGGTTATACTCTTGCATTTGTAATTTAACCTTGTGACATTTTCCCACATTTCAATCTTCTTGTTGTTTGCTACCAGAACCTTCATGTTTGGCATTAGAAAAATGAATAAGTTGAATATCTTAGCAAGATTAACATTAATAAATTTTTGTGTATTGTTGGTATCTACGAGAATCAAGACATTGTTGTTTTTTATATGTCCTTTTAGCTTCAATGTTTGTGGTTGGGATATACCTGTAATTACAGCTAATGAGTGTTTTGGTGTATCATATTCTAGTACTGAGTGGCAGTCATGATGGGTTCTCGTATCTTCCTCACTTGACTCTTCATATTTTGATATTTTTTCTTCTTCTTCGACTTCGCAAACATATATTTTTTGGGGTTTTCTCCTTTGCAAACATTTGTGCTTAGGATCCCATTTTTCCCCACAATATTTGCACTTTCCTTCCCTCATCCTTTGGGCTTCTAAACTGGGGATTTCCCATTCCCTTAGAAGCAGTGGTGTATACCTTGAAGTTCCTGTATTTGCTGATTTGGGAGGATTCCTCTTGGAGTAGTTTTTGTCAAAGTTGCTTTGAGTGGATCGTTTAAGCTTGTTCTCGATGATCTTGGCCTTATGTCTTGCCTTCTCCATAGTAGAAGTGTTGTGTAATTCTAACTCTCACCGAATGTGTGGTTTTATTCCATGTATGTATGTTTGTAGACGTTTTTCATCAGTTAGTTATGGAACTTGAGTTTGCAAAGCTTCCCATTCAAATGTGTACTCATCTACACTACCTTTTTTCTGCAACCTAGTGATCTTGGAAAAGAATTATTTCTTGGTTACGCCTCTAAACCTTTTAGGAAGATCATTTTTAAATTTATTCCAATTAAAGGAGCAGAATCGAGCCATCATATTCCACCACATGTACCAAATATACGCATTTCCCTCTAACTACATGGAGACGTGCTTAATATTCTTGCTATCGTAAAGTATGTTATAAATATCAAAGTTGTTAAAGAAAAGTAACTACGAAAGATATTTTATTTTGTATTATTATTGTTATTACCTCTTCCAGAGATGTTGTTCTTCCAATTATGGATGTCATTGATGTATTTGGTCATGTAAAGTATTGAGGTAAAACCTCCGTTGTAAGTTGCATCAATAGTACCCACTAAAGTATTATTAAAATGTATTTTTGAGTCTTCCAAGGCAAGTCCGCCCTAGAAGCAAGGAGAAGTCGGCCCAATTAGGTTATTAGGCATCTCAGTTGATTTGTATAAATAGGAGAGGTGACTCCCTCATTTGGACAAGCAGAAAACTCAAGCAGTTGCACTAGAGAGAGAAGAGACAGTCGATATGGAGGAGATGAAGCAGTCTAGTCTTGTTATTAGATCTTATATTGTACTTGGTTGAATTCTATATAGAGGAAATTTTGCTGGGTTTTCTTCCCCATGAGGGTTTCCCAGGATAAATATTTGTGTTGTCTTTTTGTTCTTCTAAGCTTGTTATTATTTCAGAGATCCTTTTGGTTTGGTATAACAACTATCAAAATCTTATCATGGTATCAGATCTAACCTGAAAGAAGACATTGTGCAATAGCTCATCCAACAATCCGACAAGCTAGGGTTTGATATTCTGGATACCTCCCTCCACAGATCAGCTCAAACAGAAGGTCCACTCAACTCTCCCTAAGAAGGCACATATTTCTATCGAAGCAATTTTTTATTCTGAGGATTTTCACTTTTTGACCTATCACTACTGTCGGGAGAAATTAGGGCATCATATTTTAAAGGTTCTATCCTCATATTCCAGAAAATCAAGATACAGTATAGCTCACCTTGGGGAGGCACATCTTTTCCTCCTCTCAGATCTATAAGTGATCACAGTTGGAAAATTAGGGTTTCCTAGCCAAACCCTAGGTCATCCTAAAGTTGGTTCTAGAAAAGGTCCTCAAACTGGTAAGTATTATCTCCTATATTTCCATTTGAGGTTCTCTTTCATTAAAGATGAAAAATAGTACCAAGCTTGATGAAAATCTTGAGGGAGAAGATAACTTTAGATCATGGAAGTACAGAATCATGCTCATCCTTGAATAACATGACTTAGATGGATTTATCAAGGAAGATGTCAAGGAACCAGAAGGAGAAGAGGAAAATGACAAACACAAAACGAATATGATCAAAGTAAAAAGGATCATAGCTAACTCTATCAAGGATCATTTGATCTCTTAGTTATCTTGAAAGAATACTCCTAAACAAATGTTTGATAAACCAACTTAAGGGTGTGAAGATACTGAAGACAGAAACCATACAATCATATTTATCTAGAGTATCTCAAATCAAACAACTGTTAGACGCCATCGATGATATGGTTGAAGAAGAAGAAGTGGTGATGACCACTCTGAATGGTCTCTCTAGAGAATGGGATTCCTTCATTAGAGGAATATGTGCTAGAAGAAAGTTAACCAAATTCAACAAACTATGGAAATAATGTGTACAAGAAGAAGGAAGGATAATCAACATAGAAGAGAAGCTAAATGATAATGAATATTAGGCTCTAACTACACACACCAAGAATGGAAGATTCAAAAGGAAGAGTCAATGCTCATCTCCTAGAAGCTCACTTAACTTCAAGAAGAAACCTAGAAGGGATTAATCATCATTTGAATGTTACTCATGTCATAAGATATGACACATTGCTGGATATTGTCCTCTTAAGAAATATCAATTTAAGAAGAAGAACTGAAAGTACCATGCCCATGAACCTGAAGCAATTGAACCAGACAAGGAAAGAATCACAAAAAATGAAGACTCTAGTAAAGAGTATGTCCTAATATTGGCTCTCATAGGTGCAATCACTCATGGAAGTGACACTTGGCTCATAAAAAATGGTGCTTCCAAAAATATGACATGACATAAGGATTCACTCACATGTCTTACCCAAAAAGACTATTATCATAAGGCACAACTTGGATATGATTATCAATACCCCATCAAAGGAAGGGGAGAAGCCTCTTACAAATTAAGAAATGGAAAGATCATGAACATGAAAGAATCCTTATATGTTCCAAGTTTAAAGAAGATTCCTCTTTCCATCTGAGCACTAGATAAGAAAATGTTTAGAGTTGCCTTTGTAGATGGTGAAGTCCTTATGTGGCTGAAAGGGAAAATAATAGACGATGCTACTGTAATCGGTGTTGAACGAGGAATATACAAGTTAACACAACACACATATTCATCTCTTACAGCTAGCACCATCAGTCCATGTGAACTATGGCACATGCGACCTGCTCATGTAAACTACAAAGCATTACCAATTGTGAGCAAGGTAGTCACAGGTCTACCAGAGATCGAGATCGACCATGAAGGAGTATGTAAAGGATGTGCTCAAGGAAAGAACACCAAGAATCCATTCCCAAGAAGTAACAACAAAACAAAGGGGATCTTGGACATTGTACACTTAGATGTGTGCGGACCAATGTCAGCCACTTCCTTAAGCGGGAATGTATATTATGTCTCGTTTATTGATGATTACTCTCGTAAGATTTGGATATGCTTCTTAAAAGGAAAAGATGAAGTATTTGGAAAATTCAAGGAATTTAAGGTTCTTGTGGAAACTATATCTGAAAAGAAGATCAAGATCTTAAGATCAGATAATGGAGGAGAATTCACTTCAAATGAATTCAATGACTTATGTAAAGAAGTTGGGATGAAGAGGGAGCTTACCACACCCTATAATCCACAACAAAATGGAGTAGCAGAAAGAAATAATAGATCCATCATGGAAGCAGTCAAAGTAATAATCCATGATCAACATTTTCCTATGCATCTATGGGAAGAAGCAACAAGAACCGTAGTCTATGTCCCAAATAGAATATCTCATAGTGCTCTTGGAAAAAAAACCCCAGAAGAAATGTTCACTAGTGAAAATCCCGAAGTAAGCCACCTAAATATATCTGGTTGTCCCGTGTACCTACATGTTTCGAAGGAGAAAATATCAAAGTTGGACCCTTCAAGAAAGAAGTGAATATTTGTTGGATATAGTCACACAATCAAACGCTTATAGAATATGTATTCTAGGATTCCTCCAGATCAAGATTAGTAGAGATGTTACAATTGATGAAGATGCATCCTTCACCAAATGCAGAAAGATATTTGCAAATGAGTATCATAAAGAAGAGAAGGAGGATCCCAGAGCCACATAGGATATCATACCTCCAGTCAGAGATATTGAAGAAGCTCCTATACAAGAAGATCATGACCTTGCAAAACCTTAAGGACTTATGGAAACATCCCAGAAGATGATATCAACAAAAATAAGACCATCTCGGGTTTGATATGTAATCAAAGAAGCAGAAAGATATGGTGCACCAGAAGGAAGAAAAAGAAAAAGAATCAATTCGAACTATGTAGCACTAATGAGAAACCTTGTTGATGAAGAACCCACATGTTTTGAATAAGCTTCGAACATGAAGGAATGGATGCAAGCCATGATTGAAGAATACCAGTCAATAATAAGAATGATGTTTGGGATGTGGTGCCAAGACCAAAGGACAAGTCAATATTTTCTTCAAAATGGCTTTTCAAGAAAAAGCACCCAATAGATGGCAGTTTTGAAAATTTCAAAGCAATATTTGTCGCACGATGATTTTCACAAAAGGAAGGAATTGATTATGAAGAAACCTTTGCACCAGTAGCAAAATATACTTCTATCAGAACTATCCTTTCCTTGGAAACCAAGATGAAATGGAAGCGACATCAAATGGATGTAAAAACAACCTTTCGAAAGGGAGTCATAGAAGAAGAAGTATATATTGAACAACCACCAGGATTTGAAACCCATGATAAGGAAACACATGTTTGCAAATTAAAGAAATATATATATGGGTTAAAACAAGCAGTCAGAGCATGGTATGGAAGAATTGATGGATTCCTAATGAATTTGGGATTTACCAAAGGTAAAGCTTATTCAAACATTTATTATAAGAATGAAGATGATGGAATCATGATATTACTATTGTATGTATATGACTTATTCTTGACAGGGAAGGAGATGCTCATCAATGAATGTAATAAGAAAATTGCAACAGAATTTGAGATGAAAGACCTAGGCACAATGCACTATTTCCTAGGTTTTGAAGTATGGCAGTTTCCTGATGAGATTTTCCTAAACTAGGGAAAATACACAGTAGATATTTTGAAGATATTTGGGATGTTAGATTGCAAATAAATTAACACTTCGATGGTGACAAACCTGAAGCTATTGAATGATGACTCTTCAGAAAGAGTAGATGTCACATTATGCAGACATATTATTGGCTCACTGTTGTATTTGACAATTACAAGATCATATATATGTTTTGTTGTGAACACATTGAGTCAGTATATGGTGGAGCCCTGAGATGTTCATCTAGTTGCATCAAAACATGTGATGAGGTACCTAAATGGTACATTGGACTGTGGACTCATATATACATCCGACACTGATTTCAAATTATTTGGCTATACTGATTCAGATGGGAAGGAAGTGCTGAAGATAGAAAGAGCACTTCAAGATGTTGTTTCAGTTTGGGATCAGGTGTGATCTCATGGATTAGCAAAAAGGAAAAAAGTGTTTCCATCAGTACAACCGAGGTTGAGTACATTGCAACATGTTCAGCTTGTAGCGAAGTAGTATGGCTTCCAAAACTATTGGCAGAATTGTTCGATACTGAGATGGATGCAATTGAGATCTATTGTGACAACCATAGTTGCATCAAGTTAACAGAGAACCCGGTGTTTCATGGTAAGTCAAAGCATATAGAGATAAAGTATCATTACATCCAGGATATGGTGCAGAGAGGAGTTGTAAAGCTCTAGTATGTTCATACAGAGGAACAAGTTATTGATGTGTTGACTAAGCCTCTGTCTCATGTAAATTTTGAACACTTTCGAGACAAGCTTGGTGTAGTCTAAAAGGACCTCCCTAGAAAGAGGGAGGGATGATAAGACTATTATTGAGGATGTGTTGAGGCCTGGAAATTTGCAGGGAACAACAGCAAGGGATTCTCCCCAGTCAATGTTCCCAACTAGCCCATGACTGTTTGGTGTAGGGAATCCGTCCGGTTTGCGGTCCGGCTACCGTAGGTCAAGTAACAAAAACAAAGGGTTTTACCGGTTGCGGCCCGGTCCACCGTATATATTTTTGTATTTTTTGACTTAAAGTATGATATGCAAGTGCCTATTTAACATGCAGATTGATGTAGAATACGAGGAGCGGTCACAATGTGATGCGCAGGTTCTTACCTCTCATCTTAAACTCTCTCGCATCTAAATCACACACAGCAAGAAATTACAACTAACTACCTAGCCTATCCCTAGGGAGCAAAATTATCATCCATTAATGAGTAATGTATTTTGTACATGCATTATGAAAAATCGCAGATAGTTGATACTTCTTTCAAAACACATGAACATTTAAAGATATTTGAACAACCAGATAGCCAATTATTTATGAACAACATTCATTACTCACAGTGGAAATTTTCATAAAATAAACCAGAGAACGTTCATACAAGAACATAGGTTCAAAGAGTTAGAACGATCTCATAGTTAATGGACACAAATCTGAAAATGAAATAGTTCCTCTTCAACAAATCCATAGCACAACATTTGAACATTCCACCAAGCTTTCTCCAACAGGCAAACTGTAATTATCTATTGCAAAAGGAAATAGTTCTTCTTACAATATGTCTTCACAAATCTAACTAGGAAAAAGTCCCTTATTCCCTCTAATTCTCTTGTACTTATACAAAAACAGAAAAACCTTTGGGTTGCCCCACCGGGTGACCTTTGGGCTCCCCCAACCGTTTAATCTCACAATTTTGTCCTTTGTGAGTGCTCATGATTTATGCAATACGTTACATTTCAGATTTATGAATTAAGAGCATTTTTATGAAAAAAAAAGGACCAACTTGGTAACTGCCGAACTTTTCCAAGCCTGGGACTCTGCCTCTATTTATTTTTCTTAGTCATTCGTTGGTCTCTTACTGGATCCTATAGAGCTTAAACCTAACTTTCTTCTTCTTTTCTCTACTTCTTCTTCTTTGTTCCTCAACCACTTCCTTCCTTGCTTCCTCCCTTCTACTTTGTATTTTAAACACATCTTACTCACAGTAATCATCCTGTCATAAACACAAACTGTTCTTAGACCATTTATCGATGACAGAGTACACAAAATGTGTCAAAACATACATCCAGTAAAATGAACTTTAATGCATGATAACGTAAAGAAAAATCCTGCGAGTTCATATCCTAAAATCACAAGCCCAAAAGACAGATTCTTTAACTCGAGCGAGGTCGCATATGGACTATTCGACGTCCTCCAAAGAAAACACCAAAAATGACATAGTAACCGCCATAGAAAAATAGAGTGGAAGCACACAAGAAAGGCAGGAAAATACTAAACATCAGGCAAAAACACGAACTCACCTCGGTGGGCGGAGAACTACGGATCGAACAATTAGTTCGTCAAGGAGCTGCAACGGCGGGAGATGGATAGACTACGGGCTCCGCGGCTAAATAAAACATCGGCGGTCGGCAACTCTATAAGTCCGATGGTTAGTCCATTCCAGAGCCGCCATTGCGGAAGACAAAAGAACTACGGCTTCCGCTTAACTGTCCAAAAACTTCTGACAGCGAAAATTTATAAAAAACAAAGTATTAAGTGTTCAAAGATTTAGGCTGGGGAGTGATGAAAATAGTTCGTTTAACCCCTAAAACAGTGACAGCAAAGAAAAACAAGCTCTGACTTGAAAGTAAACAGACTTCCGATAGTGATGAGGGAAATCACTCAGACCAAAAATACATCATTTTCAAAACTCCACTGTTAATGCGTTTGCCGACAGGAAGCGGTTTTCCGAAAAACATGAAAGCAATTGACATCAATTCAAACCAAACTGTAGCAGAGGGAAGAATAAAACAGAGTTCATGAATCCACACACTCCTAGGCAAGATAAAATAAAAAAGGAGGGTCCAAAATTTCAAAAAAATTGGGAGAAAAGTTGCAGCTGCAACAAGATGGGATGGAAGTACATAAAAGGACAGTGCACCTGCATATGTTGATGAGATCTGACATTCACTTGTGGAAGATAGTATCCTCTCTTGAGGATGGTCTTGCAGAGAGGAACACTCTCTCTTGTAGAGAGTGTTCATAGCACTTACTGACTGAGGATGGTCCTGTAGACAATAGTAATATATTCTGGAGAGTGATCCTACATTCACTTGTAGAATGGTCCCATAGACAAGAACACTCTCTTGAGAGTGGCCCTAGCACTAAAAGGACGAGGATTGTCTACAATGATAGTACTCTCTTCTAGAGAGTGATCCTACATTCACTTGTAGGATGGTTTCGTAGACGAGAACACTCTCTTAAGAGTGGTCCTAGCACTGATAGGATGAGGATGGTCTACAATGATAGTACTCTCATATGTTGAGTGGTCCTGCAATCAGATCTAGACGAGATATGCATTCAGTTGCAGACAACGGTATCCTCTCTGAGGATGGTTCTGTAGACAATAACACTCTCTTGAGAGTGGTCCTAGCACTGACAGGCTGAGGATGGTCTATGATGATAATACTCTCTTATGTTGAGAAGTTCTGCATTTAGTTGTGGATGAGATTCGCATTCAGTTGTAGACAATGGTATCCTCTCTAAGGATGGTTTCGTAGACAAGAACACTCTCTTGAGAGTGGTCCTAGCACTAACAGGATAAGGATTGTCACATGCCCCAATTTTGCAAAAACAATATTATCTTATTTGATTTTATTTGAGGACAATATGTTAAATTTTATGCTAAGTTGTAATTGATGACTCAGCAGAGTCAAGGATATTTAATGTAATTCTGAATATTTTTATTTTAAATAAATAAAGGAAGAGACAACAGCTTAGGAGAGTTGTTAAAAGAGTGTTTACTGGTCAAATTGGCGGAGGAGACTGGGTGGAGAGAAAACAAACATGTGGCAGCATCCTCAAACCACTTCCAACTGTTGCAGGTGGCAACCTCCCTACATTTGGGGTCATGATTCCCCAATAAAGTAGAATCAGAGCAAGTGGCTCAGTTAATGACAACTGACCCAAAAGACCTAGGCAATCTTTATAAAAATGTCCATTAAAGAGAGATGAGGCTGTTCATTCTAGAAAAGTGATCATTCAGGCGAATGTACTTCAGTGAAATTCAATGGAAGGGAATTGTGGAGAGGGTTTGAGGGGATAACTGCTGAATGATCTAGTGCAGCTTTTAAGCTGAAAGATCTTACTGCTGAGTGCATGGTGTTTTACTAAGTTATTGGACCAGTCTACTATTTGCATGCTCCACCAGTTCTCAACCAAAAGACCAGGGACATGCTCGGGGGTCCTAAGGAAGCATTGTTTGAGCACTCTCCAGGAGTTTGGTAGGGAGGAACGACCTCCTAACATTGTTGTTGTCTATCCTAATTAGGTTCTACATCATTTTTTTTATTGTGTTAGATAGATAAATTTGAATCTGACTGTTAAATGAATGTTTAATATTCAGTTGTAAAATGTTAGAATTAGTAATCTTTTAGATTATTGAAAAAATGAATTTGAAATAGTAATGTGTTAAGATGGAAAATAATTCTAGTCTGTGTTTTTCCACACTTGGAAGGACCAGGCCGTACTTCAGCACAGATAGAGTATTTACAATAGATGGAAGAAAATGTTAAGAGTCTAAATAGAATAGATGTGTTTCTGCATTTCATAGTAGCAGAGTAATTTATTTCAGTATGTAGGTTATTTTTAAAAAGAATAATGATCTGGTTATCTATGTTTATTGTTTAAATAAGCTTATTTATATAAATATATTGGAAAAGAAATAGCAGTAATCTAGTACAAGTAGAAGGATTAATATGTTAAGAAATCACCCTAGTAGATAAGATGTTGTGTTTATAGACAGTAGATTATTCTTTTTATTCAAGTTAAAATATTATGGAGGTTAAACTATGTTATGTTAGACATATATTTCTCTGTGTTTACTTAGTAACTAATTGCAATGCAGTAGAAAAATCACAGTCAAGCTATATTGTTACATACAGTTCCATAAAGAAATAAACTAATAATCATATAGTTTATTGTCTAATAATATCAACTAAACTAATACTATCAATTACTATAACCAAGTAGGGTTATATTAAATGTATTTAAATTATAAAAAAAAAAAACTAAGTTACATAATCTATGCTTATCTTTTTAAAGAACTCTAAGAAAAATTTAATCTGTCAGTTTAAGTTAATAAAAACAATGAGAATACAATTAACAACAAATATAAAAATAAATATCTATCTATGTAAAGAACTGTTTTATATTTATCAAACAGGTTTATATTTGTAAAGGTAAGCTACAGGGTCGAAACCCTAAACCAAATTTAATCTTTACAAATAAAAACATTTAAGTTAGAATCCATTTATTTGGATTATTATATTAATAAGCCATTAAACTACTATAGACTGTTTACAGTCCTTTAAGGACAAATGAAAATACAAATGTACAGATACAACTTAAAGTTTTCACAGCACACCTGTAATACTAAATAAAACAAATTTAACAAGTAGTAGAACCTATTTAAAATAAATTGAAAGAATTATTTAAACAAGGGTTTCATTCAGGAAAACCCTAGCTCGTATTTCTCGAGCAAACAAGTAAATATTACAAATTACACTATGACTGAATTACAGTATTAAAAAAAATAACAATATTATATACAAAAAATATGAAAGACAGTAATTTTCATTATTAACCGTCAGTTAGGAAAACCCTAACTTACATAGAGTCACCATATAGTAGCACTGCAAAATGAGTCTAAGCTCGAAGACAAACTCTTTTAAAAACCATTGTATTTCATTGATAGGACATAAGGCTAGCAACTTAAACTAATTACAACACCCAACTCCAGGTCGAGACTACCCACGACGAAGCGAGGGTTTGTAAACAAAATAGAACCCAACAACATTTAAAAAGAAAACCACATATCTAATGGAGAAACTGGACAAGCTTCCAAGCTCAGGGTTTCACCATCGACAACCCTGTTACAAGCAAGGTAAGAACCCAATCGTTGAACACAGGGCTTACCGGATTGGAGCCACGATCCATCAAAGACATCGAACATTATCTTCGTCACGGATTGCAAAGAGTTGTCACAAGTTCCTGCAAGAAGAAGCGATATTGTGTGTTAGTTACCAAAACTCTTTCACTATTAAGAACCTAACTGTAAACCAATATTTACTGTGAGTCTTCTATTCTGAAAAGAAAGCTAAATATTCACCTTTAATATTGAGTAACAAACAGTCTAGTGAAGAGACTGTCACCAACTGCAAACAATGCATACAAAATTCCAAACCCTACAATGTTGATGGAGCACAACCACAGCAATGAAGCTTAGCTTCTCATCGCAGTGACTAGACACGGGGAAGGCAAGATGAAGCTAAGGATAGGCTGCGAGCCAAGTGCAAACAACCAGTGAAATCTCGCATGGTAAAACCCACACCTACGAAGGCTAGCAATAATACTAAACTTAGGAGACTATAGTAAAGTTAACCCAAGCTTTGGAGCAAGATAGAAAAGGAAGGTTACTCACGGCCGCCATGAAAAACTTGCAGAGCAACCCGAAGGCCAGCATGAACTGCGGAGGGAAAATGACAAAGCGATTAGGGTTGTAAGAGTTTTATACCGCCAACACATGGACAGGAGGTGACCACGTGCCCTCAAATATTTCAAACTATGCATGGGTCGATTCCAAAGTTCACCTACGTTTCAATCATCCCAATTATTAAAACCATGATTTTTATCAACCTTGCATGAACTATGATGTATGCATATACAAATCCCATCGTTAATCATATATCAATTATATCATAATGTTTGATAGCTCGATTTTGGCGTTTGATTAAACAATAATTCATAAACGTTGACCCTAGTGATGGGTGGTAACCATTTGATGTTATGGAAAAGTCCAAAGTCGATTTGCTTAGAACCTTTCTAACTACTATAAATTTATATGCTTGAATTTAAACATTGTTGAATATGCATGTTTTGTAAACCAAACTTATCACTCATACACCAACATCTTGGGTGGTGATAAATTGTAGAGTTGGATAGCATAGTAAAAGAGTATAATTATGACTTTTACAAAGTTCAACATTGGTTTAAAACTTTCATAGACACTAGATGCTTCTCGACTTGTCAATGCTAGTAATTTTACCATATTTGTTTATGTTGGACTAGATAGTTTGTGATGGTTCAAAGATAACCTGTACTTCTTATAAGGTAGAATTTTGATCAGAATAGAAAGATCTACCTTATTAGTTACTTTAAACATTAACTTAATATAAGAGAGGCATTATGATAATAATAAATTACAAATGGAATAACCATGCTCAAGTCTATAATCATTGAAACGACACTGATTGACTTAGACTTAGGAAGTAAGGGAAAATAGTATGCCATCTTGGAACGATGTAGTTATTTGATTACAATAATCAAGTTTATAATATCAAGGAGTTTTTTTACAAGCAGTAAGTTTCCCTACAAAATGTAAATAACGATCAGTTGGTACTTTAGTAAATAATACGATAATGTAGGTGGTTACATTAGTACATGCAGTACGTCGTAATGTAAGTAAGAAAGTTGATAACCTATTAAGGAGCAACAGGTTGATATTTTCTATAACTAGTAAGTTAAAGATAAAATCGAATCATATATTCTATTGAGAATGTTTACTATCAGTATTAATAAAATCTCTTTAAGTATAAAATTGCAAGTTAGGCATGCTAAAATAGAAATGAATATACGACAAAGATTACTTGTTAAGAGTTCACAGTAAGTATCCTTGGTGTCACTAAGCTTGATGAAGAAAGGACCCGTTTATCCGAACTTTGCTTACAAGAAAAACTGGAGAAGATAAATTACTTTACCTCATTGAAGTTGCTTGAAAATTATCATCTTATTTTTCTATCATATTTATTTTTCAAAATAGAAACACTTCTTTATACTTATGAATTTAAAACGTCTACTTGTTCGATCGTACCTGTAAACCTGTAAGAACCAGCAATCTATCCGCATTAGCATAAAAGCTAAGTAAGCCCAGGATTCAAAGTTAGATTCCACCTACTTGCCATAAAGTAGACTCATTAGTAAACTGAAAGAGAACAATATGCAAGTAAATCGTATTTACGTTACGAAGAAGAAGCTGTTTTAGTTAACATAATTTGAAAATGTGTAATACTAATTGTTGGACTATTTCATTTTCCACTAATCATTAGCTGTTAGTAAACCGCATATTCAGCATTTTATGTCATCTCAAAATTTTAAATTTTTTTGAAAATTTGGGGTTTTGACATGTGGTATCAGAGCACAACGTTCAAACACTAGGACTTGATGAAACCCAACTAGCTTTTATGAAACAGTGATTTTGAATTATTTTTGTTGATGTATTTTCTTTTAAATGTTATTCAACAGAGAAAGTGTTTCTGAAGTTTAACAACAGGTATGGAAAGACTCAGGGAATATGTGGAGGAGGAATCTCCATTTAGTGAACTAGAAAACTTACCAAGAGATCCTATACCAGAAGACCTAACCACTAATTCCTCAGAACTGTTACAAATAGTAAAAGATTTAAAATCTGAAATGGAATCAATTAAACGAGAGAATGAAAGGATTCTGAGAGCTCAGGAGGAGCTGAATCAAATCCTAACAGAAAGGTTTCAAACTGAGGGTAGGGGTAAAAGAGTTGAACCAGAAGATACAAGTCATCAACATAAATATAAGAAGATTAAACAGACTAAAAATGAAAGTAGCTCATCCTCAGAGGTGTTTGGTGAACAACGAAATTTTCATACTACTAGTGATAGTAGTGATCATAATCATTATACTAAAAAGAGGAAATATAAACCCTATGAGGAAATTTATAGGGAGTTTAAAAGGATTAAACCACCAACATTCAATGGAGAGACTGAGAAGGGGGAGGAACCGGAATCCTGGTTATCTAGGATGAAGAAGTACTTCCAGATTTATAACTATTCTAACCAATTAAAGGCTAGAATGGCTATCTACAATCTCTCAGGAAAGGCTGACATTTGGTGGCAAGACTTGAAGAGAGTGAAGGGAATAAAAGAGAAGAACGTAAACTAGAGTACCTTCAAGAGGTACTTTAAAAATAAATTTATGTTTGAGCAATACTATGAAGAGAGAGCAAAAGAATTCTATGAGCTTAAATTAGGATCAATGACTATGAAAGATCTAAATATCAAGTTTTTAAGTCTTCTTAAGTATGTGCCATACCTTGTAGATGAAAAACCAAAGGTACAGCGATTCCTCAGTTGTCTACCTTATCATATTAAGGACAGGATTGAGTATGACAATCCTAAGACTTTGGAAGAAGCCATGAGGAAAGCTAATTTCTGTTATGAACAGAATCGGAAGGAAAGCATGGCCAACTGGAAGGCCAAGAAGAATAATAACCATTATGATCAGAAGAAGAAATAATTTGTTCCCAACAGAAATTCCAAGAACAATAAGGCCAGAAATTTTCCTAACAAGAATTTCCAAGGGAATAAGAATAATTCACCAAGCAATCAGAATAATTCCAAGGGTAAAGAGTCTGCTAATAACCATGGTAATTACACCAAGAACTTTGAACACAAAGAACCTATAAAATGTTGCGAGTGTAATGGCCCACATTATGCCTCAGTCTGTCCTAATCGAAAAAAGACTGTCAGTAATATTCATAATATACAGGAGGAGATGACTGTTGGAGAATTAGCGAGGACTATGCCCAGAATCAATGCTGCTTTGGAGAATCGACAAGCAAAATATCAAAATTCCATGGTGGAAGTGGAAGGTATGATAAACCAAACCCCTATAACTATTTTAATTGATCCAGGAGCTAGTCTCAGTTATATTTCACCTAAAATGGTAGAAAAATGTAAGTTACCTGTTGAAAAATTTGAGAATTCTTGGTTGGTTCAGTTAGCCACCAGTGCTAAAAGGAAGGTAACTTGTTTTGTAAAAGAATGTGCAGTAGTTATGGATGAATTTGAAACTGTTGTAAAGCTTAATGTATTACCTCTTGGTTCTTATGACTTATTCATCGGTATGGATTGGTTAGAACAACATAGGGTAATTTTAAATTGTTATGATAAAACCTTTACGTGTGTAAACAATGATGGAAAACCTATAAGTGTAAAGGGAATCCCTAGAAAAACAACCATAAGGCATATTTCTGCTCTGCAGCTTAAGAGAGCTGTTAGGAAGGGTTGTAAAGCGTATGCAGTAACAATAACTGATGAGGAGAATCTAAATAAAACAAACAAATTAAAATTGGAGGATATACCAGTTTTAAGAGGGTATACTGATGTATTTTCGGAAGAAATTCTGGGTCTACCTCCGAAAAGGGAACTGGATTTTACCATTGAGTTGGTACCTAGTGCAGTACCTAGCTCAAAGGCCCCTTATCGAATGAACATACTAGAACTTAATGAATTAAAGTCACAATTAAAAGAACTTATTGATAAAAGGTATATTCGACCTAGTGTGTCTCCCTGCGGGGCACCTGTCATCTTCGTTAAGAAAAAGGACGGAACCATGCGACTTTGCATAGATTACCGTCAGTTGAATAAGATGACTATCAAAAATAGATACCCGTTGCCCCGCATAGATGATCTGTTTGATCAACTACGTGGAGCCACAGTGTTTTTGAAAATGATTTAAGGTCTGGATATCATCAAGTTAGGATTAAATATGAAGACATCTTTCAAACAAATTTTAGAACTCGATATGGCCATTACGAGTTTGTCGTCATGCCATTCCGGCTTACTAATTGCCCAGCTATTTTTATGTGTTTAATGAACAACATTATGCATAAGTATCTAGATAAGTTTGTAGTCGTGTTTATCGATGATATATTAATCTATTCAAAAACTGAAGAAGAACATAAAGAACATTTAAAAATTGTTTTGCAAGAATTACGGGATCATCAACTCTTTGCAAAGTTTAGTAAATGCGATTCTTCAAAGATAAGATTCAGTATTTAGGTCATGTGGTGACTAAGGAAGACATTTCGGTGGATCCCGAAAAGATAAAGGCGATCAAAGATTGGCCGATTCCTAAGGATGTAACTGATGTTCGATCCTTCATGGGAATTACCGGTTATTACCGGAGGTTCATTGAAGGTTTTTCGAGAATCATGAATCTGATAACTTCTTTGCCGAAGAAAGGAAAGAAATTTGATTAGAACCAGAAATGCGAGGAAAGATTTAAAAAGTTAAAAACTTTGTTAACCGGCGCACCTATTTTAAGAATAGGTGATCCAAATAAAGAATTTGTGGTGTGCACCGATGCCTGCAATGATGGTTTAGGCGGTGTTCTGACTCAAGAAGGGCATGTTATTTCCTATGAGTCTCAGAAATTAAAAATTCATGAAAAGAATTATGTAACTTATGATCTGGAATTAACTGTTGTTATACATGCTCTAAAGATGTGGCGTCATCACCTAATTGGCAGAAAATTTATTTTAATGATTGATAATAAAGGACTAAAATATCTGTTAGATCATCCTAATCTAAATACTAGACAAGCTAGGTAGATATCTTTTCTAATTGAGTATGATTTCGAAATTCAGCACATTAAAGGTAAAGAAAATAAAGTTGCAGATTCATTAAGTAGGAATGCAAGGCTAAATTTCACAACAGTTATCAACACTTATACAACAGATCTAGATGAACAACTTAAAGCAGGGATAGAACAAGATGAAATTTACCAAAACTACAATATAAAATGAAAGAAAATCCAACAGAAAGCTTCAGTATAGGGTACAGTTTGAATGAAAAATAATTTTTACTGTATAAAGACATAATGTATGTACCTAACGTATCTAAAGTTAAGTTGTTAATTTTGGATGAAATCCATAAAACTCCATACTTAGGTCATCCAGGTTATCAAAATACTATAACTATGTTAAGAAAAGAATATTTTTGGCCAAATATGAAGACTAAGTTAGCAGAGTATATCGCTAGGTGTTTTGAATGTCAGCGGGTGAAAACTGAACATCAACACCCAGCTGGATTACTTTAGCCGTTGCCCATTCCTAGCTGGAAATGGGAGATAATTAGTCTCGATTTTATTACTGGACTGCCTAAAAATCAAAATTTAAATGATTCTATCATGGTAGTGGTCGATAAATTAAGTAAAGCAGCTCACTTTATACCTATTAAAACTACGTATAAAGCTGCAAACATAGCTGATATTTTTCTAAAATAGATTTTGACTGCATGGAATACCGAAAGTCATAATCTCAGATAGAGATCCTAAATTTACAGGTAACTTTTGGAAATCTTTGTTTAAAGGATTAAACACTACATTAAATTTCAGTACTTCGTTCCATCCTCAAACAGATGGAAAAACTGAAAGAGTAAACCAAGTACTGTAAGATTTATTAAGGATGTATGTGAAAGACCAGCCAGGTAAATGGGAGGATTATTTGCATCTGGTAGAATTTGCTTATAATAATAATTATCGAGCATTAATAATAATTATCAGGCATCAGCCAGAATTAGTCCTTTCAAAATCTTGTATGGAAGGAAATGTAATACTCATATCTCTTGGAGTAACCCGGTGGATAGATTAGTATTAGGTCCTGAACTATTAAAGGAAATGGAAGAAATTGTAAAGCAGGTACAAGGTAATCTGAAAGTTGCATAGGATCGACAGAAAAGTCAAGCAAATCTTAAAAGAACTCCAAAGGAGTTTCAGGCAGGTGAACATGTGTTCATCAAGGTGAGGCCCAAAAAGAGCTCTCTGAGATTGGGAAGTTGTGCAAAATTAGCACCTCGTTACTGTGGTCCATTTGAAATACTATCCAATATTGGACAAGTAGCTTATCAATTAGCATTACCACCAAATGTTTTTCACATTTCTGTATTAAAGAAATATTTTCATGATGCTACTCATGTTGTTAACTAGAATAATGTACAGGTGGAACCAGAAGTAAATTTTATGGTGGAACCGGACTATATACTCGGGGGGAGGCAGATCACACTTCGGAACTGTACCATTGGTTAGGTGAAGGTGCAATGGAAGCACCTTAGTCTAGAGGAAGCCACATGGGAATTAGAAAGTAAAATGCGAGATGCATATCCAATTCTATTCTAGGGGAATTTCGAGGATGAAGAATAAATAACATTGAGGACGATGTTATGCTCTAAGGGGGCGTATATGTCACATGCCCCAATTTTGCAAAAACAATATTATCTTATTTGATTTTATTTGAGGACAATATGTTAAATTTTATGCTAAGTTGTAATTGATGACTCAGCAGAGTCAATGATATTTAATGTAATTCTGAATACTTTTATTTTAAATAAATACAGGAAGAGACAACAACTTAGGAGAGCTATTAAAAGAGTATTTACTGGTCAAATTGGTGGAGGAGACTGGGTGGAGAGAAAACAGACATGTGGCAGCATCCTCAAACCACTTCCAACTGTTGCAGGTGGAAACCTCCCTACATTTGGGGTCATGATTCCCCAAGAAAGTGGAATCAGAGCAGGTGGCTCAAATAATGACAACTGACCCAAAAGACCTAGCAATCTTTATAAAAATGCCCATTGAAGAGAGCTGAGGCTGCTCATTCTAGAGAAGTGATCATTTAGGTGAATGTACTTCAGAGAAATTCAATGGAAGGGAACTATGAAGAGAGTTTGAGGGGATAACTGCTAAATGATATAATGTAGCTTTTAAGCTGAAAGGTCTTACTGCTAAGTGCAGGGTGTTTTACTGAGTTATTGGACCAGTCTACTGCTTGCATGCTCCACCAGTTCTCATCCAAAATACCAGGGACAGGCTCGGGGGTCCTGAGGAAGTGTTGTTTGAGTGCTCTCCAAGAGTTTGGTAGGGAGGAATGGCCTCCTAATGCTGTTGTTGTCTATCCTAATCAGGTTCTACATTATTTATTGTGTTAGATAGATAAATCTGAATCTGACTGTTAAATGAATGTTTAATATTCAGTTGTAAAATGTTAGAATTAGTAATCTTTTAGATTATTGAAGAAATGAATTTGAAATAGTAATGTGTTAAGATGGAAAATAATTTTAGCCTGTGTTTTTCCACACCTGGAAGGACCAGGCCGTACTCCAGCACAGATAGAGTATTTACAATAGATGGAAGAAAATGTTAAGAGTCTGAATAGAATAGATGTGTTTCTGCATTTCGTAGTAGCAGAGTAATTTATTTCAGTATGTAGGTTATTATTAAAAAGAATAATGATTTGGTTATCTGTGTTTATTGTTTAAACAACCTTATTTATATAAATATATTGGAAAAGAAATAGCAGTAATCTAGTACAGGTAGAAGGATTAATATGTTAAGAAATCACCCTAGTAGATAAGATGTTGTGTTTATAGACAATAGATTATTCTTTTTATTCAAGTTAAAATATTATGGAGGTTAAACTATGTTATGTTAGATATATATTTCTCTGTGTTTTGCTTAGTAACTAATTGCAATGCAGTAGAAAAATCACAGTCAAGCTATATTGTTACATATAGTTCCATAAAGAAATAAACTATTAATCATATAGTTTATTCTCTAATAATATCAACTAAAATAAGACTATCAATTACTATAACCAAGTAGGGTTATATTAAATGTATTTAAATTATTAAAAAAAACAAACTAAGTTACAGAATCTATGCTTATCTTTTTAAAGAACTCTGAGTAAAATTTAATTTGTCAGTTTAAGTAAATAAAAACAATGAGAATATAATTAACAACAAATATAAAATTAAATATCTATCTATGTAAAGAACTGTTTTATATTTATCAAATAGGTTTATACCTGTAAAGGTAAGCTACAGGGTCAAAACCCTAAACCAAATTTAATCTTTACAAATAAAAACATTTAAGTTAGAATCCATTTATTTGGATTATTATATTAATAAGCCATTAAACTACTATAGATTGTTTACAGTCCTTTAAGGACAAATGAAAAGACAAATGTACATATACAACTTAAATTTTTCACAACACACCTGTAATACTAAATAAAACGAATTTAACAAGTAGCAAAACCTATTTAAAATAAATTGAAACACTTATTTAAACAAGGGTTTCATTCAGAAAAACCCTAGCTCATATTTCCCAAGCAAACAAGTAAATATTACAAATTACTCTATGACTGAATTACAGTATTAAAAAAAATAACAATATTATATACACAAAATATGAAAGACAGTAATTTTCATTATTAACAGTCGGTTAGGAAAACCCTAACTTACATAGAGTCGCCATATAGTAGCACTGCAAAACGAGTCTGAGCTCGAAGACAAACTCTTTTAAAAACCATTGTATTTCATTAACAGGCCGTAAGGCTAGCAACTTAAACTAATTACAACACCCAACGCAAGGTCGAGACTACCCACGATGAAGCAAGGGCTTGTAAACATAATAGAACCCAACAACATTTAAAAAGAAAACCACATATCTAATGGCGAAACTGGACAAGCTTCCAAGCTTGGGGTTTCACCATCGACAACCCTGTTACAATCAGGGTAAGAACCCAATCGTTGAACACAAGGCTTACCGGATTGGAGCCACGAGCCCTCGAAGACAGCCAGCATTATCTTCGTCACGGGTTGCAAAGAGTTGTCACAAGTTCCTGCAAGAAGAAGCGATATTGTGTGTTAGTTACCAAAACTCTTTCACTATTAAAAACCTAACTGTAAACCAATATTTACTGTGATTATTCTATTCTGAAAAAAAAGCTAAATATTCACCTTTAATATTGAGTAACAAACAGTCTAGCAAAGATATTGTCACCAAATGCAAACAACGCATACAAAATTCCAAACTCTACGACATTGATGGAGCACAACCACAGCAATGAAGCTTATCTTCTCATCGCAGTGATAGGCCACGGGGAAGGCAAGATGAAGCTAAGGATAGGCTACGAGCCAAGTGCAAACAACCAGTGAACTCTCGCATGGTAAAACCCACAACTATGAAGGCTAGCAATAAGACTGAACTCAGGATATTACAGTAACATTAACCCAAGCTTTGGAGCAAGCTAGAAAAGGAAGGATACTCACGGCCGCCATGAAAAACTTGCAGAGGATCCCGAAGGCCAGTGTGAACTGCGGAGGGAAAATGACAAAGCGATTAGGGTTGTAAGAGTTTTATACCGCCAACACATGGATAGGAGGTGACCACGTGCCCTCAAATATTTCAAACTATGCATGGTTCGATTCCAAAGTTCACCTGAGTTTCAATCATCCCAATTATTAAAACCATGATTTTTATCAACCTTGCACGAACTATGATGTATGCATATACAAATCCCATCGTTAATCATATATCACTTATATCATAATGTTTGATAGCTTGATTTTGGCGTTTGATTAAACAATAATTCATAAATGTTGACCCTAGTCATGGGTGGTAACCATTTGATGTTATGGAAAAGTCCAAAGTCGATTTGCTTAGAACCTTTCTAACTACTATAAATTTATATGCTTGAAAAACATTGTTGAATATGCATGTTTTGTAAACCAAACTTATCACCCATAAACCAACAGCTTGGGTGGTGATAAATTGTAGAGTTGGATAGCATAGTAAAAGAGTATAATTATGACTTTTACAAAGTTCAACGTTGGTTTAAAAATTTCATAGACACTAGATGCTTCTCGACTTGTCAATGCTAGTAATTTTACCATATTCATTTATGTTGGACTAGATAGTTTGTGATGGTTCAAAGATAACCTGTACTTCTTATAAGGTAGAATTTTGATCAGAGTAGAAAGATCTACCTTATTAGTTACTTTAAAAATTAACTTAATATAAGAGAGGCATTGTGATAATAATAAATTACAAATGGAATAACCATGCTCAAGTCTATAATCATTGAAACGACACTGATTGACTTAGACTTAGGAAGTAAGGGCAAATAGTATTCCATCTTGGAACGATGCAGTTATTTTATTACAATAATCAAGTTTAGAATATCAAGGAGTTTTTTTACAAGCAGTAAGTTTCCCTACAGAATGTAAATAACGATCAGTTGGCACTTTAGTAAATAATACGATAATGTAGGTGGTTACATTAGTACATGCAGTACGTCGTAATGTAAGTAATAAATTTGATAACCTGTTAGCGAACAATTGGTTTGTACATATAAGTAATAGGTTGATATTTTCTATGACTAGTAAGTTAAAAATAAAATCGAATCGTATATTCTATTGAGAATTTTTACTATCAGTATTAATAAAAGCTCTTTAAGGATAACATTGCAAGTTAGGCATGCTAAAATAGAAATGAATATACAACAAAGATTACTTGTTAAGAGTTCACAGTAAGTATCCTTGGTGTCACTAAGCTTGATGAAGAAAGGACCCGTTTATCCGAACTTTGCTTACAAGAAAAACTGGAGAAGATAAATTACTTTACCTCATTGAAGTTGCTTGAAAATTATCAAATTATTTTTCTAGCATATTTATTTTGCAAAATAGAAACACTTCTTGATACTTATGAATTTAAAACGTCTGCTTGTTCGATCGTACCTGTAAACCTATAAGAACCAGCAATCTGTTTGCATTAGCATAAATGCTAAGTAAGCCCAGGATTCAAAGTTAGATTCCACCTACTTTCCATAAAGTAGACTCATTAGTAAACTGAAAGAAAACAGTATGCAAGTAAATCTTATTTACATTACAAAGAAGAAGTTGCTTTAGTTAACATAATTTGAAAATGCGTAATACTAATCGTTGGACTGTTTCATTTTCTGCTAATCATTAGCTGTTAGTAAACCGCATATTCAGCATTTTATGTTATCTCAAAATTTTAATTTTTTGTGAAAATTTGGGGTTTTGACAAGGATGGTATACGATGATAGTACTCTCTTATGGAGATTGGTCCTTCGTTCACTTGAGGGCGAGTTCCTACATTCAGTTGCAGATGATGATTTTCCAACATTTAATTATGTTGTGGATGATTTAGCTCAGTATTTATATACTAATAGTGCAGGTGATGCTCTAGATGATGCCAAAGATGATGCTCAAGATGATGCCAAAGATGATGATGCCAGAAATGATGCTCGAGATGATATTAAAGATGATGATGCTCGAGATTATGCCTGAGATGATGCCATAGATGATGCTAGAGATGATGATGTTTGATATGATACCAGATTATAGATATTTCCATGGTGATGATGTTCCACGGATGATGATGATGTTGATGTAATTGTGAAAACTTCATATGAAATATAGATTCACTAGTTAGTTGTACATATGTGTTTTTGTATAGTAGAATACCTTCCTTGTTAATAGGGAGTGTTAATGAAGTGTAACTACAAAAGATATTCTATTTTGTATTATTATTTTTACTACCCCTTCCAGAGATGGTGTTCCTCCAATTAGGGATGGCATCGATGTATTTGGTCATGTAAAAGATTGAGGTAAAACCTCTGTTGTAAGTCGGGTTAGTAGTATCCACTAAAGTATTATTAAAATGTATTTTTGAGTCTTCCAGGGAAAGTTGGACCTGACAGGAAGGAGAAGTCGTCCCAATTGGGTTATTAGGCCTCTCAGTTGATCTGTATAAATAGGACAGGTGCCTCCCTCATTTGGACAAGCATAGCACTCAAGCAGTTGCGCTAGAGAGAGAAGAGACAATCCATTTGGAGGAGAGGAAGTAGTCTAGTTTTGTTATCGGGTCTTACACTGTACTTGGTTGAAGTCTATATAGAGGAATTTTCGTTGGGTTTTCTTCCCCACGAGGGTTTCTGAGTATAAATCTTTGTGTTCTCTTTTTGTTCTGTTGTGCTTGTTATTCTTTTAGAGATCCTTTTGTTTTGGTATAACAACTGTTAAAATATTAACAAAAGTATTCCTCGGCTTTATTGATCCATGTGATGAATTGCTTCTCATCACCATTAAATTTGGGTAACTCTAGCTTTACCCTTACTTGGTATCCGTGTTCTTGGGGAATTGATATCGATGAAATGTTAAAGAAGGGAACTTCGTTTGGTGGCGTCGTGTTGTATTGGCCTGACGATTTAGGCGTATTTGGAGGGGGTGTATTGAAAGGGTCTAGGTTATGGCTAGGTGGGGGAAATGAAGTGGGAGGTGGTAGTCTAGCCAAAATTTTGTTGATAGATTCTTGCGTCTTCTTTTGTTCTTCCTGCAATGCACTGATGCCTTGATCTACTGCTGCCTTGAGTCCTGTTAGTTCATTATTGTTTTTGTCTATGCCTTCCTTGAGTTTTACATATCTCTTGTTAACTTTTTCATTAAGTTGGTCCAATCTAGCATTGATATCTCTCATCTTGGCAATGACTAGGAATTTTTCTGTGTTGAACCTTAATTTATTTTTATTGGCTATTTGAAGCTAGCCAACCACAATTTTTCTTCTTCTTTTAATATATATATTATTTATTTTTAATTATAAAATTTTAAAAAATATTAATGTAATAATATTATTATATATAATATTTAATTTAGCCACTGCAACAATTGTCAATAAAAATCCATGCAGAGATGACTGTGACTGGTAGAAGAACATGACGAAGGATGATTACGACTGGTAGCAAAATGCAGTGAAGGGCGTGAGGGCCGCGAAGATGAATTTTTAGAAGAGCGATGGTGTATGCATGACTGTGATGGAGGAAAAGGTGCAGGTTTGAAGAAGTGGTGGAGAGGGATTGACGCAGAGTATGAAGGGTGTGCACAAAGAGTGTATGTAGACTCTATTGGGAGGACAAAAAAGGAGACGAAACAGGCACGAGTGTAGGAAAATGGAGGAGGGTGATACATAACAGGTGCAATGTAGAAAATTAGAGGAGGGTCAAGTGCGTGGAAGATGAAGGAGCGAGGGTGGAGTGGGAAATGACAACAACAAAGTGTGGAATATTCATGCGAAGGAGCGAGGGTCGAGTGGGAAGTGACGAAAGTAGATAAGAATGATGGACGATGGGTGCAGCAAGTGTCTTGCTAGCTCTAATACCACTGGAGTAGAGAAAACACGATGACGAAAGAATGAGAGAGATAAAAATAGATGTAATTATTAAGTAAAAATATCTAATATGAATTTACAATAAGTCCTTTTGGCTTTCCTAAAGGGGTTGGATCTATTGGTGAAGAGCGAGGAGATTTTCACTAGTGGGTAAAGTTCAATTCCAATGAGGGCCTTACGTGGAGCCATGGGGGCACTTTGAGGTAGTGGTCGAACATGTGGTTCCACCAGAGATATTGTATTAAATGATCTCATGACTCGTGGACACATAAGTGGATCAAATCCCACCCCCATGTCTTCCTAACTTTTAAAAATATCACAGGGTAAGAGAAATTGGTATTGATTAATTGATATGAGAAGCTGTAAATTGAAGGTCACAAGTTCCAATCCCCCATGGATGCTTACTTACCAAAAAAAAAGTCCTTTTGGCTTCTATAAGCCTGTTTACATGACTGTTCATATAGTCACAATGTTTCATAAACTATTTTGGTTATACACACACACACACACACACATACAACACGCTCCTCCCATCTTTTTGCATCACTTTACATTTCCCGTGCAACCACCCTCCCTCTCTCTGACTCCTGCTCCACCCAAGCTCCATAAAAACACCTCCATCCACGACCGTCACCGTCACCGTCACAGGCTCCCATCTACACCAATCCCTCCTCCCCTTTTCCTCCCCCATTCTTCCTCACTCTGCCTGCGCCTCCCTCTTTGGGCCCAGTCCTTAGAACTCACTCTCGCTCCAACGCTTCCACTCCCCAACCTCCATACGCCCTCCTCATACACTCTACACTCTAATGCCATCTCTTCGTCTACCCCAACTCCATGTTGCTCTCCCTCCATCCTACTTGTCTCTACCCTATATTCCCATCCCCTGAGAGCCATTCCCTTCCTCCCCCATGGATATAACCTTTTCCCCATCACTGTCGCAACCCCACAACTTTGTAACTCCTCCTCCATCACATTCACCCTTCTCACAACCCATCCGACACACCCTCTCTTCCACGACCTACACACTCCCTTCCATTTCTAACTACTCCACGTAGCTCCCTCCGCCTTCCTCCTCCCATCTCCCATCTCGAGTTATCCCTCTCCTTTTCCAACGCCCAAAACCCTATTCTTTAAACATTAAATTTTTGTAATGAGTAAACCTTATAATAATAATAATTATTATTATTATTATTATTAATACATTGTATTAATAATAATTATTATTATTTAATAATTGTAAAAATTACAACTATTAATTACAAAAAGCAGACTATTACACCTTTGGTGTGACCATTTATTATCAAAGGAAGAAATACAAAAGTCAAAAGCAAAGGAATATTTGTCAAGAATATTTTCTTTTTCCCAAGGAACAAGTTGGAATAGAAGACAAAGTTCAATAAAAAGTCGTGATCACAAACGATGGCACGTACATATTCAAAAATGAAGTTGCAGTTGCAAACAACATTGCAACTTAGAGAAAAATAAAGCGACCAATAAAGATCCTCAGTTCAAGATTATGAAGAAATAATTACAAAATCATTTAGCCGAATAGGAGAATCATAGCTTAAAAGATCAAAAGAAAGAGATCCAAAAAAGGTTGTTAGATAAGGACAAGGAAATTTCACATCTAAAAAGTCACAATAAAAAACTGGAAGACAAAATCAGAAACTCAAAAAATGTTGAAGAACCACCTTATAAAAGCAATAATGATCTAGAAGAAGAAATATAACATTTAAACAAAATCATCAAGGAGAAAGAAGACAAAATCAGGCACATTAATACGAAAGTAAGACGCCTACAAGCAGAGAATTCCCACCTTCAACAACATATTATTAAACTCCAGCAGAAACTTGGACGATACTAAAAATATGCACAAATTGGAGATTATAGTTTCTTAAAGCACATTATCAAATAACACTGAAGAAATATATCAATTAAAAAACCATAAGAAGATACTAATCAAAAAAATAAGAAAGTTAAAAGGTACAAAGAAGACATAACAATCAAACGAAGGCGCCAAAGGAAAAATACTGGATAAAGAGGAAGAAAACCATCACCCTAGATGTTTTAATCAAGAATTAGAGGAACAAATCAAGAAGTTAGAAGAGGAAAAAAAGTCGCAACACGAAATGTTAGAGGGGATTTAGAGTGCACAAATCCAAAAGGAAACACCTAGACTCTTCGAAAAGCAAATTAAAGTTGATGAAGAATAAATAAAAACAAATTCGATCCTCATCACAGTTAAAAAAGAATTCAATCCAGCAGAAAAGCAAACAATCAAAACTCCTTATCGACACCCCAATTATAAAAGTCATTTTGACCAACAACAGGGTCAAAATGAACATAAACAAGGAAGTTATGATTTCATATACGGAAGAACACAAAATATACAACCTAAAAAGAAAACATAAATATTTATCCAACAAAGCGACCAACAATCACATCCGATAAAGGAAAATATCAGATGGATCACTCCCAAGAAATGCAACATTTCAATTCAGGGTTTCGAAAATTATATCGCCATGTTTCATTAAGTGTCAGAGTTGCAGGTTCGGAGGGACATGAGAAGATGTTACGAACACAAATAATTGATAAGTTCTTCACTAAACAAAGCTTCCTTTAAGGGGAAGGCAATGCAACAAACATAACATTAAATAATCAACAATAAGTAATATAATAATAATAATAGTTAAATCATTTACATTAAAAAGGCGTAACCTTTCAACGAAAAGGTATTAGTAGGCTATATAAAGGCCCAAACATTGTAATTTTTAATTATCAATTATTATATCATCTTATTATTCATTATCAAAATGTGGGTTGTTGAATATATGTGGGCATTTTAGATTATTACGGACGTTAAAGAAGTTTTTACGCTTCACCAAGTGGCTAGGGAGATTAACACTCCATTCGAGAACCACTTGGGCTAAGTCTAATTGACAAGTGCTTTTATAATTATTAGTTATAACACTCTTAATTAAATTGCACTAACCCTTTTTTTTAATAAAACTATAGAGATAACACCACCTCATTAGTTTTATTAGGAAGTTAATAAGTGGACACACTCACTTCAATACATTAAGTTTTATTAATTTGAATAAACCAACCTAATTATTTTCCTTATACATGTACCCTCACTAAATTTGATATTCTTATCCCCTCTAGTTGGCTTGGCTCTTTGGATCACTCTTCCTTATTTGGGAGGCTTTTGGTTCCACAAATTATGAAGAATGTGGAAGTGCATAGCTCCCAACTTTTTCTCCGAGTTATCTTCCACACTTGAAGGTATTCTTATTGTTGTTGTTATCAATTGGTTTCTTTCCAAAGTCTGTTTGGCCATTTATCTTGTGTGGCATGATGAAGAGGTCCCACCACCTTTGTCGATTGCAATAGCCTAAACATGCTACGATTTGGACCTTTTCTAGTGATATTTTTCTAACCATTTTTGCTTGAAATCTAATAAAAAATTGAAAATAATTGCTTGAAGTGCAAATATAAGTTGATGAGGTCTATTGCACAATCTGTGTGTAATAAGGGTATTTGAGGGAGATGGATCCATTTATGCATTCAAAATACAATTTAATATTGAAAATTTGCAATTTAACCAAATATTTTGAGGTGTGATTTTGGTGATGATAGAAAAAAAAATCCAAATAGTATAAAGTTTAGACTACTTCTTATCAGTTAGTTTCTTGCCAAAACCTATTTGATCATATTTTATGTGGCTTGATGAAGTAAGCACCACCACCTTTGGTCAAGAAATATTTGTTTTCTTATATGTAAAATATTGGAGCATGTCCAAAGACTTTTGTATTTTTCGTCATTGAGAAAGAAGATGAAGCGCGACGGCTCCTCCGCGGCTAGGGCCAAACCCTAGCCGCCTTGCGTCCTCCAGGCTGCGTCCCTGCAGCTCCCTCTCTCTGCAAGCGCCCGCTGATGCTGCCTCCTTCGCGTCCAGCAGTGCTGCGCTCAGGAGCTGCGATTTTTTTCTACGTTTTCTGCATTTCTCTTCCGCGTGTTTATTTTTTGCTGCGATTTTTGCCATGCATTCCTCCGGTGGTCGGGCCATGGATCCGGTGGAGGCTTTCAAAGTTCTAGTTAGATTTGCAGGCCCTAGGGCAAAGGCTTCACCTTCTGCCAAGTTTTTTAAAAAGATGGATGAGATCCCTTCTGTGGAGCTCTCCCCTTCTGATCCGTGCTGCATGGCCCTTATGCTCTCAGAAAAAGCCCTCATTGGCAAGTTCACTGGTCTGTGCCCCAACCCCAAAGCAGTGGATCAATGGATAGCAGAACGTTGGAGCTCCCTGGCGCCCTCCCATATCTCTCTATGTGCTGCAGGTAGAGGGTATTTTGTGTTTATCTTTGAGAACAAAGAAGAGCGGGATCTAATCTTCAGATCTGGACCATAATTTATGGGATCGAGGGGGCTGTTCTTAGCTCCTTGGTCTCTGGATTTCAATCCTGAAGCAGAGATCACGGCTGCCCCGGTATGGGTTCGGCTCCCCCATCTTCCTCTTCATCTTTGGGGGAAAATCTCCCTTGCTGATATAGGAAACAAGCTCGGCCGTTTCCTGGATAGCGCGGAACCTAAAGGGGATCAGTACACCTGTGCGCGCATCTGTGTTGAGGTCAATCTCGAGAAAGGGCTCCCTGAAGCCCTTAATCTCTCCCTGGGCGAATGGAGTCACATCCAAGAGCTGGACTATGAGCATATTCCCTTCAAGTGCCTCCGGTGCCATGTTTACGGTCATTTCGCCAAAAGCTGCCCCAAAGCCCCGGTGACGGTGGCTCCTCCCCCGGCTAATGGGGCAGACTTCCAGCCAGTTGCCAATAGGCGAAGGGCTCCTTGAAAAAAGGACTCCAAATCAGAAGTGCCCTCCGCAGAAGAATCTACCCCAGCTAATAAAAACAGATTTGAAGCCCTTCAAGAACTTGATGACCAGGAACCAGAAGCAGCAGTAGCGGCAGAAGAGACGTTGGAGCCAGGTTCAGGCCAGGAAAAGGAAGCACCAGCAGCAGAAGGGGTTTCAGAAATGCGTATCCCCCCTGGTACCGCCGAAGACCCCACGCCGGAATCCCTTGGCTCGAAGAAAGATCCCATCGATTTGGGCGGCGAGACCTCAGCCCAGGTTGGGCTGGCTTCCTTGGTCCCATCTTCAGAGGAAACCTCCGACTCTGAAGACTTTTCCGCTCCTTCTCCTCCCCTCCCCAGAGGACGCAAGACGAACAAAGAACACAGAGAAAAGGAAGCAGCCTCAAACATCAGTGCGGGCTCTCAGAAGAAACTGGATCCTTTCATTAAAGGACACTCCTCTCTGCTAGTTTAATGCTATGCTTCTGTATTTTTCTCTGCTCACAATTTGTGAGAGTCTACTCTTGTAAGCAGTACTTTTCTCAAAATAGTTACAGGAATATTTGGGATTCATTTCTCAAAGATCTTTTAAGAAGGCTGACTGTCTTATTTGAGGCAATCAGCCTTCTTTTTCAGAATTTCTCCTTGTAAGCTTGGCTGGGCTACAGCCTTTTTAAAATTTATAAAAATTTTCTGTTTCTGTTAAAAAAAAAAAAATATTGGAGCATGTCCCTATCACATAGATAAAGGATTCCAAACATCACATAACATAACATACATCAAATAGGTGCTACAACACATTCCATCTCATTGAAAAAATTATCATTAATGGAAAACTAAACCTTATCGTAGAGTATCAACATGAAGTTCTTGGCATCTAAAGTGACCATTGAAATTCACAAATGTCTTTCAAGAAGATAACTCCAATGAATCCATTGGTATTACCAAAGCAAAGTCACTAGTGTAGTATTTGTCCATGATTCCATGACACATTGACTCCATATCACATTATCAATATAAATAGAGTGTTTTGATAAGTGAACAAGTGGATTTTTATTTTCTTTAAGAAAAGAAAAGTTCCACCTTGATCTACCCATCTTTAAAAAACTCCAATGATCAATAGTCATCTTAAAATAGGCCAAAACCCTTAAGGGAGAAGTTTCATGTTCAAAGTTCCCATTAATAAGGTGGAATTATATCTTGGTAAAATCATTACCAAATTTGAGGAATAATTTCAATAATTGTAAAAGAGGTTGAGTTTGTCCACTAATTAACTTAATCCAATATAAATACTTATAAAATTTTATGTCTATAAAAACAATAAAGTTTTTAAATTTAGGAAAAAGTTTAAAAAAATAAATTAAATTTGATTACTAATTAACTTGCTTATAAATACTTATAGAGTTTTCTATTTAAAAAAACAAATAGAAAACTGAGGATGGCCCATTCTTCATGTCACGTCCCCACCCCTCATCCCGACAGAGAGGACGCGACATTACCGCTAACAATCCGGGAAAATTAGCCCCATAAACATAAATATGAAATGCATTGAACTAATAACATGCACAAATGAATAATTATTTAACATACAACAGAAGCATTTACATTTCATTCATTCACGTGTTCATCTTAATTCATTAGCAAATGTAAATACAGAGGTTTAAACACAAGAATACTTATCATCTTGGAAGTGAAGCTCGTCCCGCAACCAGCTATGTCACTACAACGTTCCACCCAACCATAGGCCAGTGTGCTCATTAATCTCTCAGCAACACTGCCACCCCCGAGCTAGGCATGATTCCCACAAGGAATAAGGAACACTAGCAGGCTCACACATAGCCAAGGATACAACAAATTCATCCAATCCAACACAGTTGGGTTTATCATGCTACAAAGGAGCTGGAAAGGCTGACTGCTAAGATAGCGAGCTAAACCATATAGCTATGGACACCTGCACCAGATCTAGCCTGGATTCTAGAACATCTACACACACAACACAAGGAATCATCCCCTTCTCTACGATGCAGTCCCTTAGGCCATGCCTTCCCTTTCAGTGCTATTTAGGGTGTGCAAAGAAGAAAACCAACCCCCTAGATCTGTCTGTGAGGTTCCTTCTCACACTAGATTAATCAAGCTAATTCATACCCTCTTTCCACTCCTAAATCAGTTCAGAACAAAGCCAAAAGATGCACACACAGCACGATACAAAATTTTGGGTTTGAAGAAAAATGATTTTGGCAACAAAACGAATTGGTGAAATAGGGAAAAACAATCCTATGACAGCAATTCTATTTTCAGCAACTTCTATGGGCTCATGTGGGCCAAACGAACTCAACAAACACCCAGAAAACATGGTCTCTCCTCCAATTCATTGTGCAACAAAAAAACGTTTTGTCCTAGCCAGGTAATGAGGATAAACAACAGTAAAAAGCATCAAGCAAAGAGCCCAGCCACTGAGCTTTCCAAAAACAACTTCCCAGTCATGGGGAAAATGATGAAATCTGCAAAAACGTGGATGGGGAATGCCCAGCAGCTCCAAAAACGTGAGTGAGAGTGCCTAGGAGCTCCAAAAACATGAATGAAGAGGAGGACGTGAATGCATGAGGGAATGGGAAAACGTTTTTGTGTTTTTACTTGCCCAAGGAGTCAAAATGTGTTTTCCAAAAATGGGTGTTCTACCCAATTCGAATTTTTGCACTCTTCCCATTCCCATGCAATAACTACTTCAACCAATTTCTGACAGAAATAAATGATTGGGAAAAGACAAGAAATGGGTAGTTGATAGTTTGATGGGTTCTCCCTTTGACATTTGGATTTTCCCCATTGGCCCAAAGGTTTGAATATTCCCCCCCTTATCCTAAGGAAATCATGCCCCCATCTCATTATTTGTTGCATTGACATAGTTGTTTGTGGGTTTTTAATTAAATTGCATATTTACATGATGTTCAAAATTATAATGTGTTGGCTAGCATGAATACCATCGACAACGATTTTAATCATCGAAACATAAAACGCTAAATCGATGGTGAGGCTTTTTCCTTTAGCTCCACACCATGATTAATTACAATATATACATCATATACATTTTTAATGCAAACGGGGTCAAAACCAGAGTGTTACACTTCGTATATCAACATGTGAATCTAGGTAATTTGAATATTTAATAATAATAAATTTGTGATTGTTTTGACTTGAACATAATATTTTCCTAAATAATTTACCAATTTAATTATTATAATTTTTTAATTACTAATATTACATTGAAATAGAAATTGAATACTCAATTCAAATATTTGAATGTTTTTTAATTAATAAAATTTTAATTATGTTTAAAATATTTAAATAAAAATTAAATAGTCAATTCAAATGTTTGAATAATTTTTTAATTAATAAAATTTAAAATTCAATTTGCAATCATCATGTATACATTTTTAATTCGAAATTTAATCTCCTGTGTAATCTTTCTTATGTCTAAAATTATATCATATACTTTCATATACCTACACAACCATGTTGTTGGTTCACATTAATTCCAAAGTGGTATTATATCTCAAGTATGATGTAATCTTCTTTTAAATATAATCACTATTTAATCTGTTGTTATTTGTATTCTATATTCACTTAAATAGAGCATAACTATATGGTCTATTATTAGTATTAAAACTTAAGTGGTCTCAAAGATGCTAAATAATAATAATTACAAAATAATGAAGGAAAATGAGTCAAGACCTGCTCGAGTGTTAGTTTATTTTGTTTTTTTGTTGTTTGTGTGCATTATTTTCTGTCATGTTCCCATTCAAATAAGACTACTTGTAAATAATGTTTCACCAACCTACTAGTTTCTTAGGTTGAGATGGAGACATAAATTTTGTAATAAAGGGGTTGTATTAGGTTGAGATGGAGACATAAATTTTGTAATAAAGGGGCTATGTTAGGTTGAGATGGAGACATAAGTTTTGTAATAAAGGGGTTGTGGGACCCAAAATGACTTTAGTTTACCATATTCACATTTAAATGGGTCACATAAATAATAAATGCTAATAAAATAAGGTGGCATTGGTTCATGAAGACACTTGGAAGCTTGTGGAGCCTTTGGGTGGCTAGATTCCCTACACACTTGGCATGATCTTCACCCAAATTCGAACCCATGGGTAATGTAACATTATTGGAGTGTGATGTGGTGCCAAATAACATACAATGATCCAAGGAGTTCAATTAGTAAAGGATATTAACTCCCTTGGAAGAGGAAGAGACTAGAAGACAATGTGTGCCACTTGGAAGGAGATTCAATGCACTCTATGTCAACAAATGATGAAAGATTCTATGGCAAGTATGACAAATTCAGACCTGATTGCATGCATATGACAAATATGACATGAAAGGGATAAAAATCCACCAATAGGTCGAATTTGGGAGTTAGAGGAAACCATTCAATTGGGGAAAGAATTGGAGCATGAAAGAGGAGGACAAGTGTCATAAGAGTTACTAAACCACTAAGATGAGTTGGAGGAGGCCCGTGGAGGGAAATTCGACATTAGGAGGCATCGTGAAGTTAATAAAAGGATTTCATGAGGAATACTAATGGATTTTGATCATTTGTTATTTGGCCTTTGTCATTTTGGAGAGCTTTTGCTTGTCCATTGCACAGTGAGTGTTCACTCTCCCTGTTTGTGAACCAATTTCGAGGGAGTTGGATTCCTTTCCAAGTTGATTGATGGAGATGTCATTCAGGCCTGTCTTGGAGATTATTAAAAAATTTTAAGTTGTATTTTGAAGATCCATACAGTCAAATTATCATCTATCTCCCTATTCTCTCATTCCTTCTTCTCCATTCCCCCATACTCTCATGTTAATGGTGCACTTGTTGGAGTGGTACTCACACTTTGCTGAGGATATTTGATGCCTAAGATTATGAATATTATTTGTGTCTCTATACTCTTATGTCCATATTCTGTGTAAGTCGAAATATCATAAATCCATGTGTGAAAGGCTTGCATTCCCATGCTCTTGAATGACTAATTTTCTTGTATTTGGATTCCATTTTGGAAAGAGTTGTATATCAGATTCGTATGAGGAATTTTATCTAAGTTTTATGAGGATGTGGAAGAAAAAAATGATGTATAACTCTATAATTTCATGACCATATTCTTTGTATCTAAAAATTTAAGAGACTCTAGTGTGAAAGGCTTGCATTCCCGTACTCTTGAATGCCTAGTTTTCATGTATTTGGCTTCCACTTTGAAAGAGTTGCATACCAAATTTATATGAAGGAATTTCTTTGATGTTTAATGATTTTTGGGAATCCATTTGAATTATTTTTATGGTATATATATTTCATGTCAGTATCTAAACCATTCAACTTACTTTTCATGAGTCAAAATCGAGCCATTAATATCATTTCCCCTTAAGCAAATTCACTGAAAGTCACCATATAGATCATTTGCGCCTCATAACCAGTTTGAAAATATTAATAAACATGAATAATTACAACCATTGATGCCTTATATTCATCCCCATACTTTTTTTCTGAAATCTGGGGGGGTCGTACTACATTTAGAGAGAAAACATTGTCATCTACCCTTGGGGGTTTTAACATCGATTTTCCTAGTATTTTGTCCTTCTTTCCCTAGGGTCAAAAGCAAGTTGCAGAAGCATTTTGAAAGTGCATCATAAATCATAATATGCATTATTATTCCCTAATACCCCTCAATCTCTTCCATACAAAATTTGAAGTCATTTGGGTGCATTTGGATCAACTTGGGTTTCACTAGTCTAAAGCTAGAAATGGGTCAAATTGTGCAAACTTGAATATCATATCAAAATGAGTTTTCTGATATGACCATTGAGTGTTTGAGGTCTTCTAGGATGTTTTAAATCCTATAGGGTCCTTCTATAATGGATTTGGAAAGGCTCGATGGTGTTTGCAACCAAGTCAAGAAAGACTAGTTTACTACTTTTACCTAGGAAACTTGCACTTTCAATCAGTAGCCCCAAACCAAGTTGCAAAGGCTTGAATTCAGACTCGAAGTGTTCATAGGTCATATTGGGATGCTATAAGACTAACTATACCATGGAATTTCAAATTTGGGACCATTTGGTGTCAGTTGGAACCGCCTAGAGTCATGACTAGTTAAGCTTGAATTTTCCCAAATTGTAATTTTCTCCAAAATTCCAAGTAAGGACATTACAATTTTAGAGGCTCCACATACCAAATATTTGGTACACTAAGAGACATAAATAATCTCACAAAATGATTTAATGAAAAAACAATACACATAATATTTAAGGTATTGAAGTTTAGCGATCTATCATTTTGCAAAAAGATAGCTATGGTATGTGTGAGCTTTTTTTCAATCTTTTATAGAAACAAGTAACTTATTAATTTAATATTAATTTTATCTTTATTTATTTATTTATTGTTTATTGTTATCAATTAATTCTTTGTGTATATACACACACACATTTAATTTATATTAACCTTTTTTTTTAAATGTTGTTCACCATTTGTTAAAGGGTTATTCCATGGAAAATACCAACACCTGTTTTTCAAACATGAATCAAGGTATAACCATCTTACAACATCAACACACTTATTACAAAGGGGCTCTGCAAGAGCATATCAAGTATTACATAGGGCGAGAATTGAACCTGAATGGAGAGGGTAAGAATCATTCCTCCCAACCACCCAAGCTACAAATACTAAAAAAATGTGTCAAAATATTTTTTTTTATATAAAATTACAAAATAAAAAGCTTATTAAAACTCAATGTTGATATGGATAAGAAGTTAGGTATAACAACGTTTTATTTTTTTATATAAAATTACAAAATAAAAAAACTTATTAAAACTCAATGCTATGTGTATAAGAAGTTAAGTATAACATCGTTTTAATTTGGGTTTTAAAATTTTAAGTGACTATATAATAATAATAATGCTAAACGTTATTAAATAACATTATTTGAATAATGACATTTACGTTTATGGATTTGCTAAACGTTATTAAATAACATTATTTGAATAATGACATTACGTTTATGGATTAGTTTTTTTTAATTGAAACTTTTGTATTATTTTATTGAAACTTTTGTATTATTTTATGACTTTATATTATTAAATTTGTATATTAATTTTGTTTTTAGTATATATTAATTTGCAAATTGTGTATTATTTAGGATAATAAATACCAATATGATTTAAAACTTTTTCCAATTGTTATATTTTTTAATGAGGTATAAAAAGTATGTTATAAACAACAACTATGTGTTTAAAACAATTTATAATTTATGAATAAAACAATTCATAATTTATTGCTTAGGGTTGTTGTTAATTTAGGTGATTAATTTTTTTTAGAGGTGTAAAAATTATGTTATAAACAATAATTAGAGACATTTAGCAAGAATCAATACACAAAATATTTAACATTCATTAACACATTTAATATTTAAGATTGATTAATTACAAAGATATGAGTGTATTTTAAGATTATAGCTAATTATTATCATTACTAAAAATGTTAAAAACATTAAAAATTCCAATTAACATAATTTAATATGTTATGTTTTACAATTTTATTAAAAATTTGTTATTATATTTTATCAAACATTTTTTTAAAGAGGTAGATATTAAGGAGCTTTGCTCCTAATTCCACTTGTTTTTATTTGTATTAAATGACAAGAATTCCCTCTAAGTAACTATCAAAGGCATACAAATTATGGTTCAATGGTGGGTGGTCAAAGCTATGGTTTTTTCCATAACTTTTTTTCTATATAAATTGGCATCTTGTCGTATTATTATTCTCTTCATGTACCTTTCTAGTCCATTGAGATCGAATGTAGCACTCCCATGGCATATTGTGGTTGTAGGTACAATGCAATACACAACATATCCAAGGACTAGGTAACCAAGGAGGTCATGTTGTTGAGTGGGAGGAAACTATGTTGTTATAGATAGAGAAACGCTCGTCAATAACTATAGTGATATAATGAACACAATAAGCATCCATATTGTCTAGAACCTCTTTCCACGATTTTACACATCATGTTATCAAATCACACAAGATTTATCTTTCTTCTTAATATGTGGCATTGATACCTCCAAAGGTGAATTTTAATAGAAGAAGTGTTTAGGCCGAATGGACCATCCATGAAGCATGAGAACAAGTTATTAACCTCATTCATATCATTATAATTGTGTTTATTCTTTTGATTATCTCGAATAGATACATTCTTACCTCTATTCCATAGATTCAATGATGTGGATATTGTTTTGGTGTGGTGAGGGATTGTTCAAATCTCTCCCAATCCTTGTGGGTGTGCAAGGGTAATAATGCAAACATGTGGTTTAAGAAAATCTTTGGGAGAGTAGTGGAGGAGGAATACAAAACTATCTGGACTTCATATAATCAAAGGAATGATCATGGTCACAAGGTTTCTAAAGTAAAACATTTTCATCTAGATACTTAAATAAGTAATTCACATAGGTATGAATTAGCATACCATAATTGAGCACTTCATCAATGCATGTCTTCCTTACATAAGATGATGTTATTGACGTCTTGGTTGGGTTGATGCTTACACCTGCATCACATACATAGGGTGCCAATATGGTGGTATTACATTATGTTATCCTAATCTAGGAAGTTTTCCTAACAATTGCAGTTAATTAAGCTAAGAGTATTGGGAAGGTTGGATAAGCTATGTTGGGTGTTAAAGTATTGTAACTTTGGAAGATATTCCAGATGTATTTTCTGTATTCCTCCATCAAGAGATGAGTTTGGTCATGTAAGATTCATTGAAAGAATCAATGTAAACCTCCGGATGTAAGTCAGGTCAATAGTACCCAAGTGTCATTATAATAAATATTATTTTTGGTGTCTTGCTAGACAAGTCGGTCCTGTTAGGTCCTAGACCAAGTCAAGTGACAAATATAAATAGGGAGGTTCTCCCCTTCATTTGTACACACTCACTCAAGCAAGTTTGCAAGAGAGAGAAGAACAAGTGTGCTAAAAAGAAGAGAGAAGCAATTGTCTAGGTTTTACACTACTCTGATTGAGTTATATATAGAGGAAGTTTTGGGGGTTTTCTCTCTTGTGGTTTCCCCGAGGAAAATCTTGTGTTCTTTGTGTTATTGTGCTTGTTGTTCTTTCAGTGGTCCTACTAATGAAAGTTGTTATAAGATATCATCTAAGAATTAAGAAAACTTAACATGGTATAAGAGCATGAAACTCCCAGAGCTGCAGAAGGTCCTAAACCAGTTAGAAATGAAGAAGAAGAACATATGCCTAAGGATCATGACATGACATAACCTCAGAGACCTGAATAATTTCCTAGTGACATGATCTCATGTAAGAGAAGACCTTCATGGGCTCATGAAGTAATCGAAGAAGCAAAAGATATGGTGTCCTAGAAGGAACCATCAGAGAAATAAAGAAGCCAAAGCCATACCCTAGTTATGTAGCTTTGATGTGTGATATCGTTGATAAAGAGCCAACATGTTTTGAAGAAACAACAAAGAAGAAGGAGTGGGTTGATGCAATGGTCGAGGAATACCAATCCATTATAAAGAATGATGTATGGGAAATAGTACGAAGACCAAAGGACAAGTCATTGGTATCATCAAAATGGATCTTCAAGACAAAGCACTCATCAGATGGTAGTATAGAGAAGTACACGACATTATTCATAGCTCGCCGATTCTCCCAGAAGGAAGGAATCAACTATGAGGAGACATTTGCACCAGTAGATAGGCACACCTCAATTAGAACCATCTTTTCCTTGGCATGCAATATGAAGTGGAAGTTACATCAATGGATGTAAAGACAACCTTTCTAAATGGCTTGATAGAAGAAGAAGTATATATCGAACAACCATAAGGTTTTGAGATTGATGATCAGGAAACTCATGTATGTAAACTTAAGAAGGCATTGTATGGGTTAAAGCAAGCACCTAGAGGATGGTATGGAAGAATCAATGGGTTCCTTATGAGTTTGGGCTTTACCAAGAGTAAACTAGATTCCAACCTCTACTATAAAGTTGAGGGTGATGGAATTATGATATTGCTAATGTATGTAGATGATATATTCTTAACAGACGGAGATAATCCCATCAACGAATGTAAGAAGAAGCTCATTGTAGAATTTGAGATGAAAGACCCTGGAATGATGCACTATTTTCTTGGTCTTGAAGTATGGCAATATCCAGACGATATTTTCCTAAACCAAGGAAAATATTAGTATAAATCCTAGATAGATTTGCGATGATAGATTGCAAGGTTGTGACTACTCCGAAGACAACAAATTTTAAGATATTGAATGATGACACTTTGCAAGCAATAGATGCCACCTTATACAGACAAATTATTGGTTCTCTGATGTACTTAACCAATACAAGACCAGCTATATGTTTTGCTATAAACACTCTGAGTCAATATATGGTGAATCCCAAACATATTCACCTAGTAGGAGAAAAACATGTGATGAGGTATCTAAAGGGAACTTTAGACTATGGTCTTAGATATGCATCAAATGGCGAGATCAGATTACATGGATTTACAGATTCATATTGGGCAGGAAGTGCCGAAGATAGAAAGACCACTTCGGGATGTTGTTTTAGTTTGGGATCAGGCATGATCTCATGGTTCAGTAGAAAGCAGTCCATTATTGCACTTAGCACGACAGAGGCCGAGTACATTACAACATGTTCATCCTGTAGTGAAGCAGTATGGCATCACAAGATGTTGACATGACTATTTGATGTAGAGATAGATACTACTGATATCCTTTTTGATAATTAGAGTTGTATTAAGTTGACATGCATTAGAGGAAATTTCAACTCAAAATGGGCCTCCTAAAAAAAATTAATAAAATAATACTTAAAATAATAAAATAATATCTATTAATTTTGGAGGAAGAAAAGGAAAAAATTACTTTTTTGTTTTTATTTTCGACATATCTCCCAGTGTTTTTACTCAAATTTCGATCGGGAGAGCTCCTTGGATGCAGAATTAAATTCCGCATCCAAAGAGTACCCACTCGGCATACTTTTGACGGACCCCGCTACCCCAAAAACAAGAAATACAAACACATTGAGATATATAAACAATACAAACAAAAAAGTAGTTTTTTCAATGATACCTATCCCCAAATTTATATTAAAGAAGTGTTTAAGACCTATACGGTATTTGAAATTTAAAGCAATTTCATTGGCTAACACATGATGACATGGAATTTGAGTGAAAGTTAAAAGGCCCATTTTGAGTTGAAATTTCCTCTAATGAAACCTGATGTTTCATGACAAGTCGAAACATATTGAATTTATATATCATTACATCCAGGATATGGTACACAAGGGAGTTGTAAAGCTCAAGCATGTTCCTACAGAGGAACAAGTGGAAAATGTGTTGACTAAGCCTATGTCTTGTGTAAAGTTTGAATACTTTCGAGACAAGATTGGCGTAGTCTGAAAGGACCTCCCTCGAAAGAGGGAGAGAAGGAAGATGGTAGAAGGATGCAGTGGTGGTAGCTCAACCTAGATTAGGGTAAGTATGGCTAGGCTTGTTGGACCGAAAGGGTTAGTAAGTTAAATGAGACTTGTTGATCCTAGGGGGATTAGTATGTCTGGCTAGGCTTGTTTAGCCCAAGAGTGTTAGTAAGCCAGAACAAGGCTTGTTGGTCCCCAGGAAGATCCATATGTCTGACTAGGCCCATTGACTCAAAAGTGTTAGTAAGTTAGACAAAATGTCCAGATGAATATAGCATAGAAGTCACCAAGATACTGTTCCAAGATAGTTAGAGGGAAATATGTAGTTTCAGTATTCCTATATTGACATAGAAGGTTTAGTATTTTCATACTGATGTTGTTGAGATAGTTTCAATATTCCTATACTAATGTAGCAAGTTCAGTATTTTCATACTGATGTTGATGAGATGATTGATGAGATAGTTTCAATATTTCTATACTGATGATGATGTTGTTGTTTCAACATTTTTATGTTGACGATGATGATGTTCCAACATCTCTATTTTGGTGATGCAGATTATGATCTAGCATTTATTAATGATACTATTTTAGCACTAACATGTTAATGATGTTGTTGTTGTTTCAGTATTTACATACTGATGTTGCAGATGTGTTTCGGTATTTACATATTGATGTTGCAGAAGATGTTCCAGTATTTGCATACTGATTTGATAGAAGATGATTCAGTATTCACATAATGATGTTGTAGAAGATGATCCAGTACACACAGAAGATGATTCAGTATCCACATACTGATGTTGTAGAAGATGATTCAGTATCCACATACTGATGTTGCAGAAGATGATCCAATACGCATAGAAGATGATTCAGTATTTACATACTAAGGTTGCAGAAGATGATCCAACTGAGATCGATGATGAAGATGTATGATGGTGTTCCAAAACTTCCTATGGTATATAGAGACTCACCAGTCAGATGTACAGTTGTGGTAGTAGTTTATACCTTGGTTGAATACATTCCTAGTTAAGAGGGAGTGCTAAAGTATTGTAACTTCAGAAGATATTTCAGATGTATTGATTATATTCCTCCATCAATAGATGAGTTTGGTCATGTAAGAGTCATTGAAAGAATCAATGTAAATCTCCAGATGCAAGTCAGGTCAATAGTACCCAAGTGTCATTATAATAAATATTATTTTTGGTGTCTTGCTAGACAAGTCGGCCCTGTTAGGTCCTAGTTCAAGTCAAGTGACAAATATAAATAGGGAGGCGCTCCCCTTCATTTGTACACACTCACTCAAGCAAGTTTGCAAGAGATAAAATAACAAGTGCGCAAGAAAGAAGAGAGATGCACTTGTCTAGGTTTTACATTGCTCTGATTGAGTTCTATACCGAGGAAGTTTTGCGGGGTTTTCTCCCTTTTGGTTTCCCCAAGGAAAATATTTGTGTTCTTTGTGTTATTGTGCTCGTTGTTCTTTCAATGATTCTACTAATCAAAATTGATTTAAGATATCATCTAAGCAATTAAGAAATTTTAACATTGGGTTCATAACACTAGATGCAAGTTGTTTCATGGGGATACAACCAATAGGTTTTGGTGGTGTAGGGGACTAGAGTAGTATGGATAGATTCAAGGGGAATTTTCCAACCTTTATTGAACAAGATTGAATCACAACAAGAATGAGAAAATTATACTAATTGTGATGCCATGTATATGAATGTAGAAAAAAAATTCACCTTCAATAACTTACTTCCAGTAGAAAAAATAGGCCCAATGGGTTAGATGAATCAATTTGAATGAACTATTTCAAGGTGAATTTCGCCATGAGCTCTCTAGTTCTAGTCCAATTGACATTCAAGTCCAAATGAGTCTTTCCGAGTTACCAATTTATATCATCACTTGTAGTGAAGACTCCCTCCATCTGAATGATTTGGGGAAGAGAGAGTGATCGTAGGGATTTCCTATATATATATATATA
>LPNX010888224.1:419916-444757 GCA_001517045.1 Pseudotsuga menziesii
CACCTTACACAAGGAGATTTGAATTGGGTACATGATAGCATGGAACTAGCCAAATGACCAACAAGATTGGAAAGATACAATTGAGCCAACCCATTAGGCATGAGACTTGCTTACTTTGTCAAGAAGGGTGTCGAGTTCTCCCATGATTATCCCCTTGCTTAGCATTTTGGTACTTCGACAATTTTTGGACACCCATGCATCTCCACTCTGTAAGAGAGGCATGGGTGTCCACCCAACTTTTTTGTGCCCTCTCCACTCTCCACTCTGTAAGAGAGGCATGCCTCTCCACCCAACTTCCTTGTGCCCTATGCTTGTCCCAACTCTTTGCTCGTAAATATTTATTTGTCTCCTTTTCTATACTTAGTAAAGAAATCCCTCAACGTCTTCTCCCTAGACCATATTTACATATTCCCCCATCCTTCTCTTTTTGACTAACACATCCGTACTTTCCTCTACTTGTGAAACAACAATTGACCCGTGTTTTATGAAATTTGGTCTAGGTGTAAAAGAAAGAAAGATATAAACACTGAGGCCATTTTCAGTGAAAACATGAAGCATAACAAGGTCAATGCAATGTAGTTAGACTATTTAAGGAGATTAATTATCAAGAACCCTGAAAATCTTATGATTAGAATACTTCATATAAAATTGACCCCCCAAAAAAGTGGATAAACCAAACAAACCCTAAAAATGAAATGTAAATCCAAGACATAAGACCCAAATGTACTAGAATACCAAATATATATTAACATATCAACATCTTATGGGCAATAATATATATATATATATATATATATAGGTAAACTTTTGGACAACGAGGTTGTGAAAGTTAGTGTGCATAATATTATTTGTGAATTAACTATGCAGAGGTTTAATGCCTAAGTGTGTGCAAACTTAACCCTGACCTTGTAATAAGATTTAGAGACCAAGCATGCCTACATGGAGGAGGCCAATATAGGGAGGCCTATATATGAGGTTGTGTTTCCTCTTAAAAGATCACAAATTCAAATCTTGAGAAATAAGGTAATCTCTAGTAAAATCTTCAATATCATATATTATGTAATGCACTGCATTATCCTTACAAACTGTTCCACGAACATCATGTATCACTTACCCTTTGCACATGAGGCTAAAAAGCGTGCTTTGAGCATGCTCAAGGCGAGCTTAAGCGCAATGATGAGGACTCTACCTCCAAACAAAGCGCAACCTCAGCCCATTTGAGGCCTTTTAAGAGGTGCATGTGATTTGATTGCTGCATTGTACTATGATTTGATTGCATTTGATCTCTCGCCATTAATTTCACCCTAATTTCATGGATTGCTGCAAAAAATTCAAATTTTATTTGATCATCTTGCAAATAGCTCAGCTCCATCGTTTATCTCATGTGCGCAAACATGAGATTCTCAAGCTCAAGCACATGCTTCTTTGCTCCATGTGTGGAGCCTACCTACCGAGAATCCTTCACTCTAGGCCTACAATTAATGTACACACCTCATCCCCTTCCATAGAGAACTATATCTTAAGTGGGTTCATGCTCAAGATAGAGATGGAGCCACTAGTGAAATTCGAGGGTATTTTTATTTTTACACGTCATTAATATCTATATCCTAAGCCTATATATATATATAATAACACGTTGTTTCTCTTTGTTAGGTAAACTTGATTTGGTGGTGATTTTTTGGGCCCATGATATTTGGTGGCCAACGGTAATGACCCATTGTATTGTTTCTAAAGAAGCCTATTTAAATGTTTCCATGATAAACCTTCTTGTCATTTTATATGTTTTTTTTAATTGTTTTCATGATAAACCTTCTTTGTCATTATATGTATACTTGGTTTGAACATTATGCTTATTAAGTTTTTTTGGTTTATTATATTTTTGTAAATTTTGTATATTTGTATTATATGAAGCAAGATATAAGGTTCATTATATCATAAATATTATTTTAAAAAATATATTTTTTTAAGACAAAAACGGGTGTATTTATAGGTGGTTTAACCATAAAAACACAGGTCCAAAAATAACATTGGTGCCCTTATGGAAGCAACAATGTAGTTCAGCTATGCAAAGAGACATAGGTGCCCTTATGGAAGCGTAAAAGTAGTTCAACTGTGTAAGTCTTCCTGTCTTCTTACATATTACATTATGAAAGGTTTTTATGAACAGAAAACATAGATACTTCTAGCTAAACGAAGGAACAACAACCAGCAGTCAAAATTCAAAATTTAGACCTAAATTTTTCTAAATTCATTTACCCTTCTCGCCATGGCGAGAAGAGGAGCCTGGAAAATTTGCCACGTCTAGCTTTGCGACCTCCAGCTCCATCTTCTCGAACTTGATCTCCAAATTTGCTATCATACCTGTCAAGACATTCTCTGTGTGTGCAATTGACCATTCACATTATTTTTTCACATGGGCCATGTCCTTGTAAACATTATCAAACCGACAAGCACCTTCATAATCAATCTTCCCAAGAACCCTGTTGATTCCTTTGATCTTCTTCTTCATCTCCTTGATGTTTGTTTCGATGAATTGAGCAGGTAGGGATGAACCAGTGGATTCTAAGGAGTCTTCCATGCTACGAATATCGGACGGAACCATAACACAATCCTTCTCAGAAGCTGACATACCAACAAAATCCTTGCAGAACCAGACAACCCAGAGTTCAATTCCTTTGTTGGAGCAGCGTACCCAAAACATCAGACGACGATCAATTTCCATATTTTGCCTATTAAACAATCCGTCGGATCGGCCCTGCTTTGCCATGATAGCTTGTGATTTCATGTCTAAGTTTGCATCAAGTGGACGGGACGGAAGACCATCAGCACAGGGAGTGCATTCATGCAAGCGTAAAGGTAATAAAACCTCTGGACTTAGAACATGCCCCGTATTGAATGGTGCATGCGTCACACGATCCTGCCAATAAACTACCACGTGATGGGCATGTGCCCCACTTCCCATCAAGTCATTTTCCACGGGGAGGGGAGTTAAAGCCCAAAGCCACATGGGCTGGACCAGGGTTCTATGGCGGATGGCAGAAAGAGCTAATCCCATTACACTCTAAGACACCGAAACCCAGAGCTACGCCTCTATTTGCAGCTCTGTCTACTTTCCCGTTGAGCTCTCTTAAAATATGAAAAAATTCAATTTTATGGAAGGAGGAGGCCAGAGCTTGGATTTTCCTGATCATCTATTTGAGATGCAATTGGGACGGAAGAGAGTTTTCAGCTAGGGCTTGAATTAAAACTCTTGAGTCCCCCAACACGATAATATCATTGATTCCCCAAGCTCTAGCAATTTGAAGTCCCTGCCATAACGCCAGTGCTTCTGCTATGTTGTTAGTTTCCCTTCCCAATCCCCAGGAAAACCTGATATCTGATTGTCCATCCGTGGTGATGAAACCCTGCCCCCCCCCTGCCTCCCCAAAAAGAAAAAAAATATTAATATGATTAATAAAATTAATATTACACTCTAAGACACCGAAACCCAGAGCTACGCCTCTGTTTGCAGGTCTGTCTGCTTTCCCGTTGAGCTCTCTTAGAATATGAAAAAATTCAATTTTATGCAAGGAGGCCAGAGCTTGGATTTTCCTGATCATCTATTTGAGATGCAATTGAGACGGAAGAGAGTTTTAGCCAGGGCTTGAATTAAAACTTTCGAGTCCCCCAACACGATAATATCATTGGCTCCCCGGGTTCTGGCAATTTGAAGTCCTTGCCATAACACCTGTGCTTCTGCCATGTAGTTAGTTTCCCTTCCCAATCCCCAAGAAAAACTGATATCCGATTGTCCATCCGAGGTGATGAAAACCCCGCCCCCCTACCACCCCGAAGAAAAAAAAACTATTATTATGATTAATAAAAATAATATTTAAATGTCAAACAAAAAGTAATACATTGACATACAAAATAGAAATTCAAATTTCTAACATTCAATATAGCCAATATAGCCAAGGCATTCCCTTTCCCTTCATGAGTTCCTATAGGAGTAAACTACTGAACCGACCATTTGCACCGATCGGACGACCTGGCTCGCGTGAGCGGTCACATCCGACGTTGCCGGTCGTGGAATCGGTGCAAATGGTCGGGCAAATAGGTTAATTTGTTCCTATATCCCATTTCAAGAATATTCCATAAACAATAATAAAAAATGAACTCCACAACTGTGTAATCCAACATATTGTCCCAAGCTTAAACTCCACAATGCACATTGCCAACGCACATACTTGAATACAGGATTAAAGATGGGACTCGACCGCAATCACCAGCATATACTGGATTTAAAAATGCTTATGTTTGCATACCAAAATGTTTTCGTTGTTAAGCGTTTGATGTGATTGCATACCAAGTGGATGACAAAATGTTTGCATACCAAGTATTTGACAAAATGTTTTCGTTGTTAAGTGTTTGATGTGATTGTTACAACCGTTGTTAAGTATTTGAACGTATTTGATGTGATTGTTACAACCGTTCATTCCATTGGGTTGGAATTAAACAGAGAGTATTATGATGACATTATCAGTTTTCAAATCAAGGTTGACAATTGGGCTGCTCATTAAAATTGAATGAATTTTAACGATATCTTCACCAAAATGTTATAATGTTTTGAAGAACTGCAATGCTGTCTCGAAGTTGACCTTCCTTGAAGAGAGAAGAAGAGTTAAAAGGGTTGGTCCAAATTCATTTAGGTATCTACATAGTACACCTGTATCCAGTTAAGACCGATCCAGATTTGAATTTCAATAATGGAAACGATTATCAGAATCAAATGACATTTGAGTTATCAAAGGCAATGAGGTGTACCTAACTGCTTTCAGCGGCGTTTAGAATCATTCTGAACAAGGAAGGATTTGAAGTAGAATGGAATGTGATACTTTGGGAATTCGCCCCTCTACATTGTGCTTCTGCTCTGTTGGTTTTTAAACTTTGGAGCAGTGTTATTTTTTTACATATTTATTTGACAATTTGCCAAGGAGCAGTGTTATTTGCAGCAGTGTTAGATCAATATTGGCACACTGCCCCAACAGCCAAAGACTGAAGGTTGTCAGCACATGAGCTTCCGAACGAATCTTCAGAAACAGAGATGGAACATGTCTCCTTCCCAAGGCAAGCCTGCACAAAAGATAATTATGTTAGCAGACCTTCAGCTATCTCCCTCAATCAAATCACGCATTAGATGATTAACTTATAAATAAAGAACTATAAACATCTACCTTCTCCACAATGGAAATTGAATTCGCTGCATGGCAAGAGCCCTTGATGAAATTTCCGCAAGACCCACGAGGATTTCCGAAACTTGCAAAGCTTATGGATGATATGCGCTGCCCTGTAGAGCATTGGAGCCGAAGCTCTGGCATTGTCAATGAGTTGACAGTAGGATGATCTTGAGAAACATGAGCGCAGACAGTGTCAACATATCTTGTTCGGAATGAAATTCCAGAAGGATCGCCGCCTACTTCCTCTAGCAGAACCAATACGTTCTTTGTTGGGTGCAGCCATGAGCGAGGAACATGGTACCTGTTTGAGGTGTTTTCTATGTTTAGTATCAATATAAAATCTTTTTTTCTTGGAGCAGGGAAAAATCTACTGAAGGTATCAAGGCAGAACGGCCACCTTGCCGATGCTAGCCCAAGTAAAACAGAGTAAGGATCATTTGTTCTTAAGTGGCCCCTCTGGCATAAAACATAGTTGCAGCAAAATCCTGGTCAGTGTCTAGTTAGGGTACTCCAGTGACAGAGATCCCTGGGTTTATGGCTGTCCGGCCCAAAGGTTTCCTCACCCTAAAGTGCTGTAGTAAGCAAACCTGAAGCAGTTTTACTTCATACTCCAGGGGGTATATTACCATGAAATCTATAAAGAGACCGTAACCCTAAAGTGCTGTAGTAAGCAAATCTGAAGCAGTTTTACTTCATACTCCAGGAGCTATATTACCATGAAATCTATAAAGAGAATGAATATTTCAATAGGCTTTGCTAATTAATTATTACCATTTTTTAGTGGGTTGTCCGCAGTTAGTGTCACATTTGGATGAGTAATAAGTCCCTCTGTAATCGCATACATCAGGGCAGCCATCAGTGGGGCCTTCAATGATACAAAATAGCGCCCAATATGATTTCCATTCACCCGTGCTTGTCTTTTGCTCATGGTGATTAGGTCCAAAGCCACTGAATTGGTGCCCTTCAGGTGCGTTAAACTCGGTGTACATGAGCCCATCAATAAAACGATCAGCAAATCTCTGATACCATTATAACTAGGACGGATCTATCTATGCTAGTATAGGTTTAATGGTTGGGATAACCCATGCAAACAGTCCAAGTTCAAAGTGCAACTGAGGTAAGGCTCTAGTGTGCGAGACTGTAGGTATTTGATCTTCCCTACCTAAGGTATAGAGCACCAAATGAAAGAAGAGTTTCATGTCTGCAGATGGATTATAGAAACTGGTTACCTTGTACCAGGTGAGAGCAGCTTGTTTGGGAGGGTTTACTCCTGAAATCCATTCGACTTGCTCTGCTCCAGTGTCAGAATATAGTTGTAAGTATTCTCCCTTCAGACCTATCTGTGATTAAAAGGAAAATGGATAAGACTCTATGTTAGAAGCAGGATTTTGATAAGTATGAACACATGGCAAAGCTTGATAAAAATATCGACCAGAGATCAATCATTCCTAGCTATAACTCGCTGGGATTATTACTTTGTGAAAACCAGATGAGAAAGTGGCACAAAACAAATGGAGAGCATGACATAGTTTGGCACTAAATACCTGGTAATACCACGTCTGGAAGCTCAAATCCATTGGACCATTTCTAAGTCCCAGCAATTTCACAGGACCACCTATTACTGTCGGCCATGTGTCAAAGAAAACTCCCGTGTTCTGTTCACCAAAAAAGTTCAGTTCCCATTGTTTCATACTGAGAACAGTTGATTGAGATAGCCTCAATAATAGATATATTTTTAAGTCCCTGCTTACTTAAAAACAATAAACAATCCTTTCAATATTTATATCCTCTAAGCGCTCAGGTGTGGAATTGAACCTGCAATCCAACTGTCACGCTTAGTAGGGCAATATAATTCTCTCCAGCCTGCAGTGTAATAGGCTTCTCAAACGTAAACCCCCCATTTCGAATAATCTCCCGTCTGATTTCTTGCAAAACATCATCATTTTTATATTTTTTTTTTCTGATTTTAAGTTTTAAGTTTAACCAAACCATCCATCAATCCAATCCTATATCAAATTATTTAGATCATATATAACATAAATTTAAGAAATTAGCTTTCTTGTCATGCTAAATGAACAGAAAATAGGCAAATGCTCTAGAATGGAATGGAACTTACCACCTCAGTCATGACAAGAGCACCACAAACCAATGCACCAACACTTGCTCTTGAAAGAAGAAGTGCCGAATATTACCAAAAGTACTACAAGCCACCTGTAAACTACAGCGTATAAATGTCAAACAAATATTAAACATCTTATTACCTGCTAAATATCCATTGACAAACCCATGAGGTGTATGTCCTCAAGTTTCCACATGCAAGATTGCAAGATTGGCTGATTTCCAGTCTTTAAAAACGGTTCATCTTTATCGATATTGACACTGTAATCATAAAATACAGAATCAAAATCTTAAAAAATTTGTGAAGTAATAGTCCTATCATATCTTCAGAGTCAGTAATAGTCATATCATATCTTCAAAGTAGTTAGAAAGTAGTTAGATTAGAGCTATGTTACCAGAAACGTGACAGGACTGTACGTTTCTCTAAAAACGAAGTAGAAACGAAACCGAGACAAAAACCGTGGTTTTTCCCGTCCGTTCTTGTTTCTGGAATGGAGAAACCGTTTCTTACGAAACGATTTGTTTCCGACAACAGTTTTAGCAGAAACCTTTTGCGTTTTTCTTAAAACGTGGTCCGTTGCTGACCGTTTCTTGTGCGAGCTGGTGACTTGGAAGTTGGTGGGTGGTAAGTTTGATGAATTAAATGCCGAATTAATTGACAGGATGGAAGCCAGCTCGATGGAGTATTATGGAAGGAAGCTTGCTCTCTGCCGCCCATCGCCGGTCCTAAGTTTACTCAAACTTTTGTATCTCTGCTGTGAGAACAGTAAGGTAGAGGAATTTTTAGACTTTAGTTCAGATTAAATTGCTCATGCGTTGGGGGAGAAATCGTTGCTGTGAGAAGTTGAGAACAGTGAGGCAGAGGAAGTGGAGCCACTGATAAGGAGTGTTTGTTCATGTGCTGGGGGAGAAATCGTTGCTGTGAGAAGTTGAGAACAGTGAGGCAAAGGAAGTGGAGCCACTGATAAGGAGTGCCTCATGCCACAGTTGGGTTCTCTGCGTTGTCCCGCGATCTCTTTCAGTTTGAAGCCACTGGTCAGGTATTGTTAAAATTCTCTCAAATTTTTTTGTTGCAGAGAACGGGTATGGAATTTTAATCATATAATGTTGAGATTTGGGTGAGTAATGTTCAGTCGTAATTTATTGCCCAAGAAACATATTTTGCAGATGACATTTTCAAATTCATTGGGCCATTTTTATTCACAAGTTTATTGCCAACAACAGAGTAATTATAAACATAGGGCCCTTTTTCCCTTTTGGGTTATTTTCTTGTTAAGTTATGCTTTTCAAAGTATGCAAGCCTTTGATATTTAGCCACTGTTTTACTCAAGGTACCTGAAGGACTAAACCAGCATGTACAGTCATCAAAGAAAACACAGGCTAACTAGTATGTCTCCTCTCTTTTCTCAAATGACAAGTTATGTTTACAAAAATAATTCTTGAAGTTTCCAGTTTTTACTGATTTTTGTTGAATCCCAAAATAATTTAAAATCTGCTCTTGTGTCATTATGAATGACAGTTATGTCTGAAAAATCAAACTTGGTTTTGTTCTTCCATCCAGTGAATCCCTTCCTAATTGCCGATTAGTATGACCAACAATATCCAAGGCCTGAATGTTCATGCTCCAAAAATATATGTTAACTACTAGTTTCTTCCGATTGCTACATCAGTTCCTTCTATCCATAAGTTCCTTTATCCTTTATTTATCTCCAATTTGTAAGCTATGCTGCTTTATCATTTATGGCATGTAACCAAAGCTGAATAATAAGCATTAACATAATAATAATTAAAAATCTTTGTAAAGGAAAGATGTAATTTCAATTCAAGATTTACCCAATGACCAAAATTGGTAGTCTTTGCTCTTACATGGGAGAGGAAGGTTTAAATCTCTTTTCTCATTGTTAAAGTGGGTATTTATACTATAGTAGTTTTTTCTTTTAAAGTGCACTTTCTAATCAAAAGAGATGTTCCAACTTCTGGATCAGATAGACTGCCCTTTGAGTATTCCCATTTATATTTTAGTTTCTGATCAAAGGAACTAATCCAACTCTCAGATCAGACAGACCACCCTTTAATTACTCTGAATTTTATCTTATAGACCAAGTGCAAGTTTTGTACATATGAGGAAATATGTTTGAAATTTTTTGTATACCAAAGTGTTAAGTTCAAACAAGTTAACATTAATTTTTTTGAGGCTTAAATTGGGTCTCTGCTAGCAGTTGTCTAGCTTCACATAATCGATCAGTTCCAAAACACTGCTCTCACATTCTCAAATTGTATTGGTCAGCTCCATATCCTTACTCTCACATACTCAAATTAAGATATCACCATCCAAGACTGAAGTGGTTATAAAAATTTCAAACTTTACGTGGTTTACTCCATTATCAAGCAATGAGCATCATGCAAGCTCTTACTAGTGATCTGAGTTTTCTGAATTCTCTCATATGTGGTTATAAATGGGCTCTCACATGCTCAAATTAAGATGTCTTCTTCCAAGCATTTACTAATGAGAACATTTTTCAAAACTTTACTTGGTTAACTCCATCAGCAAGCTCTTCCTGGTAATATGAGTTTTATGAACTCTCTCATATGTGGGTATAAATGGAAATCCATTTCGGATGGTCACAATTGTGTTTCATTTCTTTTTGAGTTTGAGAAAGCATTGAGCATATGTTACAATTTCTATGAATCGCTCTCTAAATCAATGTCTGGATCTGTGAGATACTAATTTTGCCAAGCCACACATGAGCGCTAAGTAATAAATAAATAATAATGTCATTAGATAACTTCAATATAGATTTATGTTAATCAAAGGCTAACTACCATTAAAAAAAAAATTATATCATATATCTTCTTATGTCGATGGGAATTTAACAAACTATATATTGTTTCATGGGGTTTTGACTTATCCTGTTTGAGGTTTATTTTCCCAGGTATAAAAAAATTTTAGCAGCATGGAAGGAAGCCAAACCACCCCCTAGCAATGTTGAAGAAGCAGCAATACTTATTGTTGAAACATTGAAAAGCATCATAAGGTCGATGTAGAGGTATATATCTTACAGCTTCAAGCCTTGGGGTCCTCATTTTCTTTATGTTACTCTTTCTCTATTATAAATTAAGGAAAGATCATCGTTTTCTTTGTTTCTCTTACTACAGTATAAATTGAGCACAGATCCTAACATTTTGCAGGGCCTGTTGACATTTTATGGGCTTCCAAACCCTACTGTGTCGGTTCAAGTTCCAATTCCAGGAGGGCCTACACAGAAACTGCCAGAAGGGGTGAAGTTTGAACTGCATACTCTTCAAGTAAGACACGAACACAATCTTCTCAATATATATTGAGTTTGTTCTTCCTTAATATTTCCATGTATTGATAGCTTGTCGCCACCCAAACTCCAGCCTCCAACAATGACATTGGAATTTTCAGTAGAAATGTAGGAATAGTGAAATCCCATACAGGATAGAGGAGTAAATCCCGTTGCTTGAAGAAGACAGGAAGCCTGAAAACTGTCATGGCCAATTCTATAAATCCGTTGAACAAGTTGGCGAGGAGGTTGAAAACAAGTGCTCCAAGGAATATATTTGCATCATTTTCGGTGTTATGATGGATTTCAGTCTTCAAGAATACAGTCGATGCAAAAAGGGCTCTAACTGTAATCTGCGAAGTAAATAGTTGTAGTTGGATATCTTTTATTATTGTAGTTGAAATAAACTAGTGACTTATCTAAATTCAGGCCAAATTCTAGGCTGTGAAGCATCTCACCTGTGTTTCCATAAAACCATAATCGAATTGAAATTATGAACAGAAAAATCATTATATAAAATCATTACTATCAACTTCAGTTTACATGTTTCTCCCATTTTAAATTTTTTCTCTATTTTTGTTTGCAGACTTACATATTCATTTCTAATATATGTCCCTGTTTGTTTTGACAGAGTGTTATTTCATCTTTCTCCTAGTATTTCCTATTGCAATGGAAGAAAGTTCATCAGCTGCACAAAGCAAAGCACCTATTTCTAATAAAAAACCCCCCATAGCAGTGCCAAAATCCTCTCAAAACAAGGAATACAAAGATGCAAAGAAGGATTTTGAAGCCAGGCTATGGGCAGTAGTCAAATGCACTCAATCATATAGTGGGGGAACAAGCGGCACAATTGGTTTGAAGGTTTGGTTTTTCCCTTACTGTAAAACACAAAAGTCAGGGAGTGTAGCAAGAGTTCGGTGGCATCTGCTTGGAATGGAGAAAAAAGAACAAATAAGTGTACGCAACAATGTGCCTAGTGCAGAGAAAGCTTCGATACAGAAACAATTTAATGAACTGGAAAAGTTGAAACAGTTTGAAGGTTCAATTCAAACCAACAATTCAGCCAGTGGAGCAATGCTAGGTGGTCCACAAACTTCTTCTCAACTTCATGCTTCTACTTCCCAGCTTAACAACCTGTGGGATGTAAAAGGGAGAGGAAATCTTGATGCATCTGTTGGGCGATTTTTTTTTGCAAATGGCAGAGCTTTTAATGTTTGTAGGTCTCCTTATTGGAAGGACATGGTCAGAGATCTGGTTAACACTACCCCTAAAGGTTACAAACCTCCCAGGTATGAAAAGATGAGGACATCCGTGTTGTCTGAAGAGAGGGCTCGGATTGAAGCTAGACTTCATGACATTAAATATGGTTGGAAGGACTCCGGGATATCCATTGTTTCAGATGGTTAGACAGATGTCAATCGTCGTCCTCTTATAAATATTTTGGTTTCTAGTCCGAAAGGGGTTATGTTTTTAAAATGTCATGACACTACAAGGAAAACAAAAGATGGTCCATATTTGATGGGTCTCTTCAAAGAAGCAATAGATGAGGTGGGAAGAGAAAATGTGGTTCAGATTGTTACAGACAGTGCCTCAAACAATGTGCTTGCTGGGGGTTTAATTGAGGATGAATATCCAACCATTTTTTGGACTCCATGTTCTGTGCATTGCATCAACCTCCTGCTTAAAGATATCAACAACATTGCTTAGGTTGGAAAAATTGTAACTGAAGCAAAGATGCTACAGATTTTTATTATTAATCATGCAGCATCCATAGCAATTTATAGAAAACATGCCAACCCCCAACTTCTTCGATGTGCCAATACTAGATTTGCATCTGCATTCATTATGTTACAACGTCTCATCAAAGTGCATCAATCTTTGAGGGAGATGGTTGTTTCAATGGATTGGCAGAGGTGGAAGGGTTCTCATGTTGGGGATGGGATACGAGTTGAGGATATTATTATTGGCTCTTCTTCTGAAGATTTTTGGAGGAGGGTGGAGGATATTGTTACCCTCATCACACCTATTGTTTCCACGCTTCGCATGTTTGATAGTGATTGTCCATGCTTAGGGGACGTGTTTGAGAGTATGGATCAAATGAGAGAGAAGCTTCGTGACATAATGGAAGAAGAAAATTCTAGGATCGACTGGGACACCCGGAATGAGGTGTGGGATCTTAGTCTTACGAGGTGGAAAATGCTTCATAGTCCTCTTCATTCAATTGTATTCCTACTCAACCCCAAATGGTTTCACAAGAAACAGTCTTCAGATGTAGAGGTGATGCAAAATTGGAACACCTTTATAAGTAGATGTTATGATCGTGATGATCGTACTACTTTACGGCTTGAGTTGGGAAAGTTCTTGAGATCTGAGGGACACTTTACAAATGAAGATTGTGCATATAATAGAGAGAAACTTGGACCCATAGACTTTTGGATACAATATGGTACAGGAACTCCCTTGCTTCGTCGGTTAGCTCTTCGCTTACTTTCACAGGTATGTTCAACAATCAATACATTTAGTATGTTCTAATGTTTAAACACTTCATTTTTATTTTTATTTCATATTTTTTTTCAAGTTTTCAAATGTACCTTCTTAAATTTTAATTACATAATATTAATTTTACTTCATAGGTGACTAGTTCATCGGCATGTGAAAGAAACTGGAGTGAATATGCTTTTATCCATTCGGCAAAGAGGAACCGTTTAGGCACACAAAAGGCACAAGATTTGGTGTTTGTACACTCAAATAGGGCCTAGTAGGATGTGGGATTATGGCAGTTCACAAGATGATGGAGATGATGATCTTCCACTTGAGGTGTTGCGAGACAATGCTGAAGACATGTTAGATAATACCATACATCATGTTGACCAAAGTAGTGACTATGTAATTGGATAGTAGGCTCATCCACCATTCTATTAAGTGAGACAGAACATCTACTATCCTTGCTAGAAGAAAATTTTGAAAATTGCTCATAAGACAAAGTATTACATGTGAATACTGTAGAATTACATGTAAACTAAATGCTTTTTTACTGTGGCATTTGAAATATCTTTTTCTCATTTCTTTTTGCAATATCTAATATCAATGTAAAATGCTTTTTGACTATGGCATTAAATTTCCTATATAGAGTGAAGCATTATTATTGAGTGGGGTGCCTTTTAGATTTTTTGAGACTCTTCCGGATTCTTGTACAAAATTTGTTTGCGGTTGTTAGGTCAAATTTCAAATAATTAGTAGGTTAGCTTAAATAATTGAGTGTCTTTGGAGGTGATGCTTGCTAGAGGTGATATTTGTTGGAGGTAAGACAGGTAAATAAATATGATCTTCCAGGGTTGGTGATCCCAGCCCAATACTAGTAATGTAATCTATACTAGTCTCTATGTTATATTCCCTGTTTGAACTAGTGTAATGAGAGCTTCTAGTATCATGCAAGTGGTTACAGTGTATTCAACCTTATGGAATATGTACAACCTTTGTTAGAATAGGTAACAACTTATGCTAGTTACGTAATAAAAATACTGGAATTAATGGTCTTCACACTTTTTTCTCACAATTACCTACACTAATTGCAAGATTTTTTTTTGCTTTGCTAATAACTAGTCAAATTAGTTAATGTTATGAACAGCCTCTCTAGCTATTCTTGCTTGTCGTTTCTATCAGATCTGACCTTACAAACCTTGCATAGCTCATGTGGGAACGAATAGTACTACATTATGTCACACTACTCATGGCAAGTCAAAGACAAGAACTGCTTTTAAGTATATATGAATTCAATTTATCACTGATTGGGTCCCCTATGAACTTAAATTTAAGTTGGTATACCACAAAATATTTTGTTAATTATAACTGAATATATGTCGGAACTTTCATTTTTGTTATTTTTCTCTCTCCTCGTTTCTTTGAATGCGAAACCTCTAAACTTCGTTTCTCCTACCGTTCCCGTTTCTCGTTTCATTTCCTGTTTCCTGTTTTTGGTAACATAGGATTAGAGTACTTATTAATGTGGAATGAAATTTCATTATAAAGATATATGTGGATGACCACCGCAAACTAGAGAAAGCCACAAGACTTGACATTGATATTGCAGGGAGTGTTGACTGTAATGTCCTCTTCTGATTAGGCATTTGAGGACCAACCCGCTAACCTATGTGATTCCTATAGGTTCGAGCGAGTACTGATAGTCAAGGAATCAGCCGAAGACTGATGCCATATATAGAAGATCTAGGGCATCAATATTATATCACCATTGGGTCGAAGAGGGCCACTAGAGCCAAAGGCCACCTGCATGCATGACATTCGGGCATTATTTAATGATGCAAGCACCCGATTAAGTCTCCATGCGCATGCATGAAAGTCAACTGCAAATTAGAAGATAAAGTGACCTAATTAGGTCAAAAGTTAGGGTTTGCACATGCATGCATGTCAACTACAAATTAGAAGATAAAGTGACCTAATTAGGTCAAAAGTTAGGGTTTTCGTAATTGAAAGTTATAAAAGAAAGATAAAGTGAAGGGAGAAGTCACTTATGTGATAATTGATTTGTGGAGTCGAATTGGAGAGCTCAGTGAGCTAAGTTGGGGTTGAGCGCATGCTCAGCTAATTGGTGTATTTCAGCAGTGAAATCTATCTTCCCTAGTTCATCATCAAGTTGGATCATCTAGGTTCAACACTAGTTCATCATCAGGTTACATTCAACAGTTATTCCGGGAAGTTGATTATTCATCCATCCAGAGGGTTTCACCGTCACACCGTGTCACCATGATTGAAGACAAAGCAATTCGTTTTCCCACCTACAGGGTTCAGAACTTCCGCATTCTGCTTCCATCATCATTAGAGGGGTATTATAACCCTAGTGCACATCATCCGGGCTTCAAACAACAACTTATTTATTATTTTGGAGCTTATATAGTTTGAGAGGAGGGCGCATTCACCTGCGGAGGACGATTTGGTGTATCTCCTTATTCCTCCGGCAGAATCCTTGCATGCTAGGACCAGTCTCTTCACCATCAGCTGATCTATATTCTGGAAAATATCAGTTTGGGATATTACAGTGGTATCAGAGTTATTTTCCTTGCCAGCTGTGGGCATGCAAACATTATAAATGAATCCAGGAAACCCATACAACATTACTCACAGGAGACAGAGGTATAGAGACAGAGAAGAGGAGTTAGAGGACATAGATTTGGGGAACAGAGAGTACCAGTTTGAAAAAGGAAGAGAAACAATGGCCGATGATGATAAAATAGATTTCAATAGTCTAATATCAACCATAAAAGAACTTACCACTGGGAAAAAATAAATGATGAGCACCTTTAGGAAAATGACTGAGAAGAATGGGCCCACCCCACACAGTTTCTTATTTCCCAACAGTGATAGGGTATCCACCAGCAGTAGTAGGAAGCACTTACATACCAACATGCAGAGCCATCCCCATATATACAAGCCTTTCCGACCTACCATGCCTCAATTCTTAGATAGTCCAGCTGCAGTGCCTCTAGCACAAGCAGAACTAGAAGAACCCATGAGTGCCTATCTAAGAGAATATAGGGCTTTAGAAGAGGACTTCCATTTAGCCATGACCTTCACTAGCTTCTGCCACTTTAAAAGTAAGAACAAACCCAAAGCTTACAATAGTCCATTCACCCAAAACTATGAGTTATAGCGCACCGTAGGGAAACTGACTATCCCTACCTTTGAGGGCACCCGGGGTAGATCGGCTAGGAATTGGGTGCAGAAGTTGGATACATACTTCCAGCTCAACCCCATGATTCAGACAGATGCCATTAAATTGGCTACTTTGCATTTGGACAGAGAAGCACATGAGTGGTGGTACCATGAGTTAGTGACACTGGGTCACAACACCATCACCTCATACACAGATTTTACACAGAGGGTCATTGAGCTGTTTGATCGAAAGGATCCAGAGGTACACTTTAGGGAGCTGGCACAGCTCAAGCAGACAGGGAGTGCAAATGATTTTATTTCTGAGTTTCAGAGGATAGCAGTCATGGTCACAGATATATCAGAGAGCAGGTTGATTATGTTGTTCACTGAGGCTCTCACTGAACCCTTACTGGGATGGGTCAAGTCTTATAGGCCCACCACCCTAGCAGATGCCATCAGACGGACTAGAGACTTGCAAGATGCAATGCCCAAAAATAGGTTTCCTCCCAGGACCAATGTTCCTATTAAAGATAAAGAAATGAAACCATGGCCCAAGAAAGAATGGATGGACAATGATACCTGAACCTTAGAAGAAAAAAGTTATGTTTCACTTGCCAAGAACCATGGATACCAGGTCACAGATGTTCAGGAAAAGGGAAGGCTTACTACATAGAGGCTTATTCCGACAGTGAGGAGGATGAGGATTACCAGGATCAGGAGCAAGGAGAGACAACAAAGACAGTTGCTGAGAGACAAGCCTCAGGAGGTACCATTGCTACCATGACAGGGGTTCCTAGATTCCACACTCTTCAGATCAGAGGTATCATAAAGGGCCACATAGTGGGAGTACTGATAGATGGTGGGGCATCCCACAACTTTATTGATGCTACATGGGTTAAAAAGAGAGACATTCAAACTAAGAGCTTTGATGGGTTTTCGGTAGCAGCAGCAGGGTGGCAGCAGGTCACACCATGGAGTGTAGTCAGAGGATTCCTAAATTAAAGGTAATGCTTGGGAATTATACAATGATAGAGACATTCTATGTGGTAGGTGTACCTGACATGAATGTGGTACTAGGAGTTTAGTGGTTGTATTCCATAGGGAAGTATTCCACAAATTACCAGACCATGGAGATGGAGTTTACAAGAGCAAAAGGATAGAAGGTGGTATTGAGAGGGATGAATACCTATCCTCCCACAGCAGTGACATCACACAGGATGGAGGCAGTACTCCGACAGGGAGATATTGAGTGGGTTGTAGAGTGTATGGTTACCTTCAGGAAACCATTAGATGAGGCCACACAACATCTAGCAGATATAGAGGCCTTACTATAGAAGCACAAGGTAGTATTCGAAGACCTTCCAGCAGGTCGACCTCCAGATAGGGGATTTGAGCACATTATTGAGTTAGAGGAGGGGACCCAAGTAATTATCACCACTCCTTACAGACATTCCAAGAGGTATAAAGATGAGATCAAGAGTACAATCAAGGAACTACTAAAGCTGGGATACATCAAACCTAGCTACAGTCCCTTTGCATCTTCAGTAGTGCTAGTGAAGAAAAAGGATGGAACCTTACGCATGTGCATTGATTACAGGGCACTCAATAAGAAGACCATAAAGAACAGGTATCCCATCCCTAGGGTTGATGAGTTAATGGATGAACTACAGGGGGTAAAGTACTTTTCCAAAATTGATCTCCGCTCAGGGTACCATTAGATTCGGGTTAGGGGACAGGATGTTCCAAAGACCACTTTCCGTTGCCACTACGGACATTATGAGTTTCTAGTGATGCCATTTGGGCTCACTAATGCACCAGTTACTTTCCAATCATGCATGAACCATATCTTCAGGACACAGTTGCGTAAATAAATTATGGTATTCTTCGACGACATATTGATATACAGTCGGACTTGGGAAGAACATTTGAGACATCTTGATGAAGTACTTGGTATTCTACAGGAGCAGTCAATATATGCCAAAATGTCAAAGTGTGAGTTCGACACGCAGGAGATGTTGTACTTAGGACATGTGATAGGGGCCAACGGGGTCTAGGTGCACTTAGAGAAGATTCGGGCAATTTTGGATTGGCCTACACCTAAAAATGTGACAGAACTGAGGGGCTTTTTGGGCCTTTGCACCTACTACAGGAGGTATGTCGGCGGATTCTCACAGATGACCGCACCCCTCACAAATCTTACCAAGAAGGAAGCATTTAGTTGGTCGAAGGAAACACAACAAACATTCGAGAAAATGAAGGAGGTAATGAGTTCATGCCCAGTATTAGCTTTACCATACTTTTCTCAATCCTTTGTGTTAGAATGTGATGCTTCAGGAGAGAGAATTGGGGCAGTTTTGATGCAAAACAACTAGCCCATTGCAATTGAGAGCATGAAGCTCAAAGACTATGAGCGCCACTATTCGATGTATGACAAAGAGATGTTAGCTATCCTCCATGCGCTAACTAAGTTCGGGCAGTACTTAGTAGGTGCCACGTTCAAGGTTAAGACAGATCACAACAGCCTGAAATACTTCCTAGAGCAGAAAGAGCTAAACGAGAGACCACAGAAATGGGTAAGTAAAATTCAGGCTTATGACTTCGAGATTGAGTACATAAAGGGGAAGATAAATGTAGTGGCCGATGCACTTTCTAGATGACCAGCTACTTTATCCCTTATGAGCATCTCATCAAATTGGAGGTCTCATCTTTTAGTTGAGTACTCCAAAGATAAGTTTGCTTGCGAGCTATTGGATGGACAGATTCAGGATGATAGATACAGGGTCATTGATGATATCATATACTACAAAAACAGAATCTTCTTAGTTCCAGGGTCTCCTCTCTAGAAGAAAATATTACAAGCATCGCACAATTCACCATTAGCAGGGCATCAGGGGTTTCTCAAAACCTACAGACATATTAGAGAAAGGTTCTCATGGAAGGGCCTCAAGAAAGATGTGATACAACATGTGAGGGAGTGCAGCTTGTGCCAACAAAACAAAATAGAGCACATCCACCCGACTGGTTTACTACATCCCTTACCTAATTCCCGAGCAGAAATGGGAGAGCATTTCTATGGACTTCATTACTGGGCTGCCCAAGGTCCAAGGCAGAGACTGCTTGTACATAGTAGTGGACAGATTGACTAAGTTTGCTCACTTCTTTGCCATATCATCAGATTATTCAGCAGCACAGGTAGTAGAACTATTTTTCAAAGAGGTATTTAGACTCCATGGGTTACCCAAGACCATTGTCAGTGACAAGGACAACAAATTCACAGGAGTCTTTTGGCAAGAGCTTTTCCAGTTGGTGGGGACCGAGTTAGCCATGAGCACAAGTTATCATCCGCAGAGTGACGGGCAGACAGAGATTGTTAATAAATGGATTGAGGGATACGTGAGAAATTACATATTAGGTCAACAGAGGACATGGATCAAATGGTTACACTTGGGTGAACATTTTTACAACACCACCTACCATATGACCATTAGGATGACCCCTTTCCGAGCCCTGTATGGGTATGATGCTTCCACTTTTGCAGACCGGATATTTGGCGATACCAGGGCCCCCAAGGCCAAGGAGTGGATTCAGGAGGGTAAAGATATCCTCAAGATACTCAGGGAGAACATACAAGCTGCTCAGAATCAACAGAAGATATATGCAGACAGGCACAGAGTTGAGCGCAGTTTTGAGGTGGGAGACTTCGTTTATTTACGCCTCCAGCCTTACCGACAATCATCTCTTAAAAAAAAGGAGCAGAAAAACTCCAACTTCGTTTCTATGGTCCATACAAGATAATTCGAAAGGTCGAAGAGGTAGCATATGAGCTAGAACTACCCCCATAGAGCAAGATTCACAACGTATTTCATGTCTCCAATCTCAAGATGGTGGTTGGTCAACAGATTGTTACATCTTCTGAGCTGCCTCCCCTTGATGACGAGGGGCAATTGGTTCTGATTCCAGAGCACATCCTAGAGGTGCGAGAGTGGAAACTGAGGAACAGAATCATCAAAGATTACCTGGTTCAATGGAAAGATCTGCCTATAAAGGAGGTTACTTGGGAGGCAGAACAGGTATTACAGCACCCAGCTTTACAGTTGCTTGAAGACAAGCAAATTCGAGCGGGGAGGACTGTAATGTCATCTTCTACTTATGCATTTGACGACCAACCCGCTAACCTATGTGATTCCTATAGGTTTGAGCGGGTACTAACAATCAAGGAATTAGTTGAAGACTGATGCCATATATAGAAGATCTAGGGCATCAATATTATATCACCATTGGGTCGAAGAGGGCCACTAGAGCCAAAGGCCACGTGCATGCATGACATCCGGGCATTATTTAATGATGCATGCACCCGATTAAGTCTCCATGAGCATGCATGAAAGTCAACTGCAAATTAGAAGATAAAGTGACCTAATTAGGTCAAAAGTTAGGGTTTGCGCATGCATGCAAGTCAACTACAAATTAGAAGATAAAGTGACATAATTAGGTCAAAAGTTAGGGTTTTCGCAGTTGAAAGTTTAAAAGAAAGATAAAGTGAAGGGAGAAGTCACTTATGTGATAATTGATTTGTGGAGTCGAATTGGAGACCTCGGTGAGATAAGTTGGGATTGAGCGCATGCTCAGCTAACTGGTGTATTTCGGCAGTGAAATCTATCTGCCCTAGTTCATCATCAGGTTGGATCATCCAGGTTCAACACTAGTTCATCATCAGGTTACATTCAGCAGTTATTCTAGGAAGTTGATTATTCATCCATCCAGAGAGTTTCACCGTCACACCGTGTCACCGTGATTAAAGACAAAGCAATTCGTAAATTCCTACCTAGGGTTCAAAACTTCTGCACGCTGCTTTCATCATCATTAGAGGGGTATTATAACCCTAGTGCACATCATCCGGGCTTCCAGCAGCAGCTTATTTATTATTCTGGAGCTTATACAGTTTGAGAAGAGCGCGCATTCACCTGTGGAGGACGATTTGGTGTATCTCCTTATTCCTCCGGCAGAATCCTTGCATTTCTTCACCATCAGCTGTTCTATGTACTAGAAAATATTAGTTTGGGATATTACATTGACATTGATATTGCAGGGAGTGTTGTTAGATGAGGAAGAGTGCTATGAAGTTTGCAGAGAAAACATCTTCCTAATTGGAAAAATTTGCACAAAACCTAATTTCCAAATTAGAAAAACGTTTGGGTAAGACGTCATAATCCCCCTTTGTCTCAAATGCATAAGTTAATCACAGGTTAATAATACCTGATTGCATACCACAGATAATCACTTTTATCTAAAGCTGTGCTTAGCTGCTCTAACAAGCCCAGGGCAGAGAATTTGCCTTGACCCCATATTCCAACATTTTCTTTGTGCCATGACCATATTTTTCCTGTATCTCCGCTTGATGTTGCAATAGGATGAAGGGACTCCATGCTGACCTGCTCCATTCCCATTAGGGAAGACTGTGTACTAATCTGTAACGTTACATACACATCTGATTAGAGGCTCTATATAATCCTAACACTTTCATCATCATCTCAACTCTTCTGATGACAATTAATAGAAATATCACTAACCCGCGCAGTGTTATAGACCACATTTTTGCAGTCGGGCAAGACATTGACGAACCAAGCAGGTAGATTTTAAGATATTCCGTTGTATCGCACAGTTGCATCCTGCTTACTGTGGGTATTGCTAAGAAAGGCAGCACATACACCAGAATTCTTTATAGAATATACGGTTGCCTGCATATCCAGTCATTAGTTTCCGCTCATCAGCTTTTAGAACGGCACTCCCTTGCAAGAAATAAAGGCTTATATGGAATGGAATTATGTATCATTCTTATACAGGAAAATTCTTCAATTGAAGGACAAACCTGAAGGCCTCTGCCCAGTGAAACAACATTCACGTCTCCATAAACTAAAGCAGTTTCACATAGTTTTATCGCTTTGTGCAACTCTTTCAGATGCCCCCACTTCGGCTGCATTATATTCCCTGTATGGATTATAGGGTTCTACAGTTACACACAGATATATATTGAATTTGTTTTCGTTTGGAGAATGAAAGATAATTTCTTTGGCAAAGCTGTTGGGGTTTGATGGGTATATTTTACATATAGCTTCATCCTCATCAGATTTTGAACAGAATCTTACCGGATCACTTCACTAATTGTGGCTAGTCCACAGTCCAACAGACACAGAGTGCCATATTGTTTCGAAAAAAAGGAACTTTTTTCCAAATAAGCACTTACAGTTGTTCCTAGCTTTCTGATTGTGGAAGGATAATTGAACCAGATTCATTTATCAATGCTAAATGCCATACAACCCAGTTGCACATATTTTCACGTGTATCCCTTAAAAAAAACCCAGACCCACACACACTTTTCAGTGCAGAAAAAAAATGGCATCCGCAACTCTTGCATACCATATTCGTCAATAGGCGCATCGTAGTCATAACCGGTGGTAATGAATGGACCTCCACTTGTCTGGCCAAAGTTTGTGCGTCCATGGTACTGCAGCATAAAAACATTACCAATCACCAATCATATTTGTTTATTTTAAGAGAGATCTACTTGTATGAAAGAGTAATTTGTTTATATGCTAGTGTTTTCTAATTTTGATCATTGTGATATAATGAAAATTAGACGGAGGGAACACCTGATATGTACATTAAAAAAGAAAACATCATAGTGATTAGAAATCATACAATATAAAAAATACATTATAGTGGGAGGGAACACCTGATATGTACATTAAAAAAAACACATCATAGTGATTAGAAATCATACAATATAAAAAATACATTATAGTGATTAGAAAACATTACCCTCCAGCTCAGTTCTCAGTCCACATCTTTGGTTTTATAGGAGAATTAGGTTGGAAATAGTCACAATAGTAACCATCGTAGGCATTGATCTATAAAAGAATTGATTCATGTATTAATATGAATTTAGATATATGAACTTAAGATTAGAGCAAATTGCAAAAAGATATAAAAGTTATGTGAAAAGTCATAGACAGAAATATATATTTATACTCACAATTGGGCCTAGAGCATCCGTTTGTCTGCACATAACCCAGGGAAGATTGGAAGATTTGTATTTAGTGATAACGCTATGTTTACAGCTCAATTTACATATGACGCCCAATTTACATATGACTTGTCGTTTTCACCATAATATTCTTCTACTTATTTATATTCATTCTCTATCTGCACCTACACCTAATTATGAATGAATTTTAAAAGCCATACTTCATTATAACCAACAGTGTAAATGACCATTACAATTACATGTTATAAGATAATAGGTTTATATTCATTCTCTATCTGCACATGCACCTAATTATGAATGAATTTTAAAAGCCATACTTCATTATAACCAACAGTGTAAATGACCATTACAATTACATGTCATAAGATAATAGGTTTATATTCATTCTCTATCTGCACCTGCACCTAATTATGAATGAATTTTAAAAGCCATACTTTTTTAAAAGCCATACTTCATTATAACCAACAGTGTAAATGACCATTACAATTACATGTTATAAGATAATAGGTTCATCTTGCCATGCAAGAATATTTGTTTCTTTCATTATTTCAACAATCTTTGTTATAAAGGTTTGCATCTCATACTAAAAAACAAATCAAATATGTACAATTAACATTAGTAATATATTTAAAAATAAACACAATCCTCACTGTCAAGATAATAGTCCTCCTTGCTACGCTAAAAACATTTTCTTTCCATCATCTTTGCTACAAAGTTCTGCATCTTATATAAAATGATATAAATAAAATCTATCTTATATAAAATGATATAAATAAAATCTATACAATGTTAAAAAGTAAAAAGTAAACAAGGCTGATGCATTGAACTTTTCTTTGAAGTTAAAATTAAAATTAAATATTTAAAAAAATTAATTATTCATTTAGTTAATAAATTTGAATATAATAGAGTCTAGTATAGTAGATTTTACTGAAAAATAGAAAAGCTATTTGGATATGTTTTTCCTTATTTTAATCCATTTTGCTAATTAGTCTGAACTTTGATGCTAATGAAGTCTAGTATTGTAAATATTACTGAACAAAATACAAACTAATATCACCTTGAAAGCTTTATTGTTTGTTCTCAGAACGATTCTTGGTATAGCATGCAACCAAAGGGAAAGACCTCTACAATGTCACAGCATTTTAAACATTTCAACATTTCAGCTAGAAATAATCTCCATCTATAAATTTGATAGAAAAGCTACTGAAACTTTCTTTTAAAAATATAATAAAAAGAAAATTAAATAGTTGATTAGCTCATTGAAGTGACTCTCTAATCCTACAGTTTTTATCTAACAAGTAACAAGTAAATACAAAAGGTTGCTTGTAAAAACAAATCTAAGCAACAATAAGTTGCAAACAATAACTTTTTTAATATTCTAGTGCTTGCTATACTACAAAATCTCTTTAATATTAATAAAATTAAAATTAGACATGATTGCTTTAAAAGTATAAATATAAATACAGATACAAAATATAAATACTTTGAGTATA